>JAPMOQ010026707.1:1699373-1778247 GCA_026543055.1 Argiope trifasciata | reverse complement strand
TCTTCAAGTAAACGATCAATCTCCCCTTTAAAGCTGCAATTATGTAAAAACAAAATAACATCTCTTTATTATTTGTTTCCCTGTATCATCTATCAAAAAGAAAAATTGTCAAGACAGATGATCTAAAAAAAAGAAAAGAAAGAAATCTGTAAATCTTCTCTCAACTCCTCTTCAAAATGGATATGGCATTCATCTCTTCAGGATGTGAAAGAAATTGGACACTCGATAACTTCAGGAGCAATGTCATAAGAAGGTGAATCCAAAGAAGGACCCTTAACTTAAGAGATCTGTTTTTATTGCTCTATTGGTGAGCTTGTTTCAAAGTAAGTTCCTGAAATCACAATTCTCTTCCATTTCCTAACACATTACAATTATTAGCTGAAAACCTGGACCAAGAATTTATCTTAAGCCTTCTTCCTAGAGAAGTCCAGAAGAATCAATGCAAGAAAAAAAAAAGAGGAAATGCAATCAGGAAAGAGATGAAGGAACTATTTCAGCGAGCAGCTGTGATACTGCAAGATGTTATTAATAAACTTCTGATTGATGGAATTCTTAGTTAAAAGTTGTATGTATCAAATTATTTTCGATTATTGCCTTAGAATAAAATAAGCTCAACTATGATATTTGACTCAGTATAAAAATTCAAGCAAAAAATTCTTCAAACTTTTTCTTTAATTTTTCAACCATGGCAGTATTGATTGTGAGTTTTGAAAGAATAGGGAACTATTTTGTTAATGATAGTTATAAATTATAGTATATTTGAATTCTTTATATTCTTCAGTTGAATCATGATGCTACTGAATTTTATGCTACAAATACTTTGAACTTTACTTGCATAATTTTATTTTTACAATAGAATTAGACGTATGAAATACAGAACAAAACAAGACTTTAGGAGGAATTGCAAAATGTCTTATTTCATGGAATGGTAGAAGTGAAGGTTTGATTTCTTAAGTTTTTTATGTATCTTAATTCTTGAAACTTAAATTCTTTGCATGAAATTGTTTTGACTGATGGCAAATCAGTCAAAAGCATCCGTGGAATTTCTTATTTCACAAGATGATGACTTAAATACAAGAGGATTTATTTTCATTTAGGAGATTATTACTATTTTTTAGCTATTGGTCGATATTGCTTCAAACTTAGAGAAATCTTCGCCTTTTATATAAATGCACGAGTCGAATTTTATCCTGTCAATAATTATTTATCAAGGTATTAACGAGTTTCTTGTAAAGTTATTTATTTACGTAAAAGAAGTGATTAGATAAAGTAAATGACAGCCAAATATTCATCAGAACATATCAATTACAAGCATAAAGTGCAACATCAGTTTATCGAAAAATTACCCTTAGTATACGAAAAGGCTAAGATAAAATACATAACAAGTTAATTTCACTGTTTTTAATATGAAACAATATTAAAGTATGAAGCTAGTTACAAGGAGATACTAATGTCGTCAGATATTGGTGATTGCGCAACAATTAAGATTGTGTTTTACTTTTTCTATGCGTGACTTACCTCTCCGCCATGTTGACAGATGAACTCATGATGTCCAACATCGCTATACATAAATTACGTTCTTTATAAACATCGCACATGACAAGTAATGCTTATTTGCTTACTTACGGAGATGAGTTCTAGAACACGGTAGTGTTGAACAGCAGTAGTATGAATCTTAAAATTATTAGCTACTCATATTAAGTTGCCGTTTTCCGAACATTAGTTGCGTTTCGTAAATCGTTCTGTTGCAATAATCGATTAGCTGATTCTATTAGCTGATTGTTCTAGGTTTTCTTTACTGGAATCTGATAATTAAGTAAAATGATGTTCATTCTTGAATTATTCATTAATTTCATTCAAATTTAATTACCCTCACCTTACTGATCGTGAGGTTTGAATATGGCTACATGCACTTGTTCATGATGTCATAATTTGTTTTTGGTATGCGCATAAGTTGAAAATTATCAGTTTCTTTTCAATAAATTAATTTTGTTTATTAAACTAATCAATCTCAAATATTTTGATTTAAATGATTATGAAAATCACATGTAATAAATTGTGTCATAAACACGATACAAATCCTGAAAATAAACCTAACTAAATACAGTAACAGATTTCTGAAAAGGTCGCTTTTTTGTTACTGTGGTATAACATCAATAGTACAACAGACAAATGAATGGAAAGACGAGGGCACCAGTTATAACGAGGTGGTTGTTAGCAGTTTCTCTTTCCATTGTGCAGTTACCTAATAATTCAAATGTGGATCTCATTCTTCCACATTTAGAAACATTCTTATACATAGTAGCAATTCCTATGCATTGCTTTTCAAACAAGTTATGATGGACTAAAGTATTATATTAAATGACCATATGATTAGGCATTTTTTTCATGATCAAGATACATATAATTATTTTTTGATTTTTCAGTATATTTATATTTTTGATATTTTTCACGAATTAAACCTTCCATACTCACAAAGAAAATCATTTCGAGTTCATATATCCCCAAAAGACCACCTTGCGTAAGGTCGTAGAAGCGATGATGAACGTTTAATGTATTTTACTGACAAATATGCATTCATTTTTGTAAAATTAGTTAATTTTTTGAGTATCGATTTTCTTATTTTAAAATAAAAAAATAAATAAATAAATAAATCGTAGAGATTAAATGTATTTTATTTTGAGTAAATAGGAATCAAATGTTAAAGAGGGAATTCATGGTATTTTCTTTGAGCGCACAGACAATAAATAAATAAAAAACACAACTATGATATATTCTTGCAAATGACATAAAATAAAACTGCTAGTTAATTAGCGAAAAGCGGTTATTTTTTAGAAAATTTGGGGAAAATTAAGAAGATTTTGGAGTCGGGAAATGAAAAATTTTTGAATAGAGATGGAGAAATACTTTTTCTGAAACTGAAATTTTTTTTGGTCAATAAAATACCTTTAATCAGTTGATACCAGTATGCTGCATTATATTAATTTGTAGAAGTTTAATTCTGAATAAAACTATAAAATAGTATTTACCAAAATTATAAAGAATATGTAAGTGACTTTTAAATTAATATTCAATGAAGAATACGATATGAAAAATCCTTATTAAAACTGATGCATGAATAATGTGTATAATTTTATATTTTAATTTAGTAGATACTTTTAAACTTACTCGATGAACTGCTATTTTATCGGAATATACCGAATTACAATGACTTTCTTGTATTCACATTTACTAATATTACCTTTTATTTTAATCAGTGGCATTAATTCTCATTTAATTTAAAGAATCATTATTAACAAGATAAATTTCGTGATATACATAGTATGCTTGATACAATATCCTGTGAAAAAAATGCAATAACTTTTAGATGATATGTTAGCTAGCTGTCATAATTCTTATACAGATGTTAAATAAAATTTTACGTTTCAAAGAAAGTAAAAAAATGAAGAGCAATCTAGTTTATAATGTTAAAAATTGTTAATTAATTTTTATAAATTAAAATTATCATGTGTTGATTTCATAATTATCGTGTAATAATGTGTTAATGGTTTTAAGGTAATAAAACACAGAAATGGCTCATGAAAATATCCATACAATTTCAAATTTTAAAAACGCGCAAAAGATTTTATTAAAATTATTTGTCAAATTACTATCTAAACTTACGACCATAAACAGAATCTATTGTTTGTTTATGTAAAGAAAATTTTCACAGTATAATAGCTGAAATTCATATTTATCTGAATTCAAAAGTCAAAGACAGAACCAAAAAGAAAATTTGAAATTACCTGTGCTGAATCAGCAAAAAGCAGGAATCATCCAATGAAACCTAGAAAAAGAAAATTAATATTTCAGTTTACATATTTAAATTGCCATCATACATTAATTCATGATTTTCATACTTTAAAAGTTTGACCGGTAGATATACTTTACTAATTCACATAAGAATTTTCCTTCAAAATTTAAATAACATCCTATCATAGAGGATGAAAATGGTACCTTGAGGGCAGCAGGTTTGAAGATATAAAACAAAAGGATTTCATTTTTCCAGATGTGAACCACTAGTAAGGCTTAGAGGATTAAGGGAATGTAATTAAATTTTAAACATTTTACATAGAAAAACTCAAATTAAAATATGGGAAATTAAATTATTCGGATTCAAAGAGAGGAAACATGTCTGAAGATTTTTTAAAAAAAATGTTTCCTTTCTATAAATATGAAAGGGTAGCAACTATCAACAGAGCTTAAAGCATTAAAGAAACGTAAAGAATTTAATAAATATTTCATGTAAGTGACCTCAACTCATAATACAAGACAATAAATAGATCAATTCCAATCAAAGATTTTTTTTCACTTTTTAAAAAGTTATTAATCATCTTAGCCTTTAAATTATTTTAATCAAATGTGTGGGAAATATTTAATTTAGAACACGACGTAATTATTTAGCTGAATTATCATTAGTTGCTAGGCAATGAAATATTTCGGCATATTAAAGGAAAAATGCACAGAGAATCAATATGACTGATTACAATCACATATGCAGCAACAGCGAGTTCGGCCGTGACAGATAAATACAGCAAACCCATATGAGAAATTAAAAGGAAATTGTATACTTTCAGTCGTATAACCATTATTTTCTCTTTATTATTCCTAATATTCTGTAAAAAGTAAATAATTCAAATTTTAGAAATTTTCATTGATTATACGTTTAATGGTTGTTCGTTCTTATTATTTTTTTATTGTAAAAATAACACATGCCAGCCTATTAAAGTGACACATAAGTTTTGATATTTCCCGAAACATTCTGCATTTTATGAGTAATAATTTATTTTCCATAAATAAAATCTTGTTTGTGAACGAATCTTTCAAGAGCAATGATTCCCATATAAAATTTTTTATTAACTTTAATCTCAGTTAATTCTAATGTTTCTAATTGTTTCGAAACTCATTGCTCTTATAGAAGTGTTTATAAAAAACATGTTTTGAAACTTAGTAAGTAACTGCTTTTATTTATCTGGTAACTATCTTAAAATCCTCGTATTATATTCTAAGATATTTGAGACTAAAACGGTTTTCTCTAAATAACCAAAAAATAAAGTAATCAAAACCTAAAGTAATCTAATTCAGATAATTGGTGAGTCAAGCACGAATATTCACATAGTCTTCGGTAGTCTAGAATGGATTTAAGTGCATTGTAAAATTAGAATACTTATTTGGCACTAAACTTTCATTTATATTAATAAAGATATTTTGCATCTGAAAACTCCTTGAGTTGTAAATATAAGATTATATTTCGACAAATAAATACAACAACCCCACTCATTTATTATTAATACGATCATTTCCGCATTATAGCTAAGATTTCCTTAGTTAGCAAACACTTAAACATATGTATGATGCAGGAAATATTTTAGTTCAGAGAATTTCTAAATTTGAAAATTAGAGCGCATTAAATTAAAATTATCATAATTTTCTTAGGCGAAAATTTAAATATTTTATCCACGAAATTCTTTATTATTTTATCCATCAAGTTTTATTTATTATTTCTTTTAAATAATTATTTTATAAAATGCACCGTTAATCATTTTCTAGAAATCATGAGTATACTATCAAAAGTAATTTAATTAGTAAAAGTCAGAATTATTTTCATTTTAATTATTTTTCACCAATAATTTAAACCTCATTATTGAAATAATAATTTAATCTTAGTTATTTATTAAATTCCCTATTTGGTGATAAAAAGCTCGATGAATCAGATTTTAATTGATTTTAATTTAACTGATTAAATTATAAGTAATAAAAATATTATACTTAAATTCTGAGAATATTAAAATAGAGAATATACAAGGAGATTAAATTTCGAAATTCTTGGATATGAAAAAGTGAATTGAAAAGTAATGATAAAATTATATCCTCAATATAAAAGAATTTAATTAAAATTGGATAAAAAATATGAGACAACCAACCAAACATCAGGATTCTGAGAATAGTTAGGAATTTAGTTTCCTTAATGCATATTAATTGTGCTTAATTTAGACGCTAATAATGTTTTTAGTTAATTAAAATAATTAGTTAACAAGATTGAAAATTTAGTAGAAAAGAATTTGCATCTTTAGAAGTAAATGTTTTTATTAAATACGCATAGTGTGGGGGCTAAAATATACCATAATTGATTTTAAAAAATTAATTCATTTTTAGTAATCATTCTTTCTGAATCTTGAAATGATTTCCTTTTCCTCTTTCTAGTATTACTTATATAAAACGATGCCATGTTTTTTCCAGGGGGTAACCTATTTTAAAAACGTTTCATAGAAATAAATTCGAGTTTTTTTTCATTTTTTAAAAATTTAAATGCAAATTTAATGGAATTTGAAGTTTTAATTATATTTTTCAATGTACATTCTGGAAAATATCGAATCCACTGAGTTTAATTTCCATAATGTTGCAGTTTCTTGGGATAATTGAACAAGAACTAATGAATAAGGAATGCATCAATGCAATAAAAAATAAATGCCAATAATTTCTTAGTGCCTCTTGGACTCTGAAATATATCTGGTATTCATCATCTATCCTGACTAATGATAAGTACCTTATTTTCTCTACCCTTATTAAATTAACATTTATTTCACACAATCTGTTGTTGTCTAATGTCACTTGGTCATGCCAAGCCCGAATGAGCAGAACTCTTTCGAATTAAAGCAGAAGGGAGAGTCTTCGTTGTTAACGAGCACCGTTAAGGTGAAAGCACGACTTTGCAAGAACACACACGACACAACCCTTTTTAGGGTGTTGTCGAACTCATTCCTACAAGCATTCATCCATCCACAAGCCAGAATTTAGATCACAATCAGAGACCATCCCTGGTTCAGTACCACTAGAGGTATCGCTTTGTTATGGGAACTTGTTGGACCTTGCAGTCTCGACATATTTAACGTGCCCCAACTGTCATTAGCCAACACGACGGTCTTTGGCTAAGACGAGGACAGAACTCTGGACCTTTCGGTTTCGCGATTGGCTCTCTACCAACCAGGTTACCGCGGCCCTTTTTCACGCAATATTTTACTGTTTATCAAATATAAATGTATCAATGGGAATTTTTAACGAGTTTGTGTTTTGAAAAAAAGGTATTAAATACTCATTGGAGACAATATTTGGACTAAAGGGGAATTTTTTTAGAAATCTTACAATTCAAAGTTAACTAAACTGTAATTAATCACAATCTTTCAAAAGTGTTTCACTCAGAATCATAATAATCAGAATAATCAGATCTAAAATATTTTAATATGTTGTATTATCTTCATTATGCATGAAAACGGTTTTACAAGTACTTTATTGATAATGTAAAATAAAATTGAAAAAAAATTAAGAAAAATATAGATTACAACGTAATTCTTATGAAAATTTTCCTATGAAAACTCCTATAAAAATTTTAAGAACAAAAATTCGCGAAATAATAAAGATGAAGAGGTATTATCCCTCTCAAAAGAATTTAAGTGAAAAAAGAATATTTTTATGTTCCGGAATCAAGAATTTTTGATAGCATATCTTTCAACTGAAAACTCTAGACATTGCTGTAATTACTGCAGTGAGTAGTCACATAAGAAATATCAATGGTGGGAAAAATATCTCACAAATATAAATTTAGCAGTCTGTCATTCACAAAACTTATCTATTAAACATACAATTAAATTTCTTCCAGTATTTAGGACAATTTTTTTTAGGTTTTATAATGTTAACACGGAGACGGGATACTGTAGCTTTTGAGGATAATGACCCCTGTGCACACAAGGGCAGAAGTCTGACTTCTAACGCAAATGAAGATGACACACATGCACACACTCACATTCGTTTGCACAACCTCTTTTTCCAGGGGGTAACTCACACATCTCACATACAGAACGCAATGGAAGAACAACTATGCTCGAACCAGGACTCGAGGCCAGGGCTCCCACCATGCCTCGGGTGGGGACCTCGGTGCTAGCCCTAAGAAAGGACCCCTGGTACTGATGGTATGATAGTATACAAACAACATTAATATTGCGTATTGTTTTGAAAAATAAGATTCGTCGTTTGATAATTATGTTTTTGAATGATAAATGATAATGATAATATATTATAAATCCGTAAAATAATCTACTCCGTATCTTATGTCACAAACATGTCACTGCAACATTTTCAAATCAATGAATTTGATCAATTAAAGAATCTGATAATTTAAATTTTAAATTTCACTACGGGTAAATTTTGGATTCCAATCAAAATATATTTTATTTCTTTTTCATCATTTCAGTATTAAAATAATCTTCACAATTACGTTCGCTTATAAATTGTTGAATTATTCTGTAATAATTAAATGTCTTCTTATTTATGACCTAAACAGATTGCGGATAGCCATATACTATTAGAGCTCCTAACACTACATGTATTTAATACGGAAGAATTACAAAGAAGTAAATTCGCACTTAAAATGTTCAATCTGATAATATAAATTGTGACTTAGCAATTAAGAAAGTTATTATGCTACACCAGAAAACTTGCACATATTATGATTTCGGAGAAACATTCCATTTCATCTTAATAATGAACGACTTTTGTAATGCTTATAACTGAAAATAATGAGTGTAAAAGATAATTATATATAATTTCATAGCCTAAGGAATTTATTAGGCCTTTCTTAATATAGCTTTTATTTTCTTTCCATTTTATTTTATTAAAACTGAAATCGTATTATTAATCTATATATTTATGTGATTTTTTCAATCTTAAGAAATCTTTTAAAACTTTTTAAAAGTTAAAACTTAAGCAATTAAAAATATTTTTCATAATTTTAACATTTAAAAAAGGTTTGAATATAAATCCTTTAAAGATAATTTTGCAACTATTTTTCAAAATCATAAATACTTTGAATCGAATCAAATTTCATTGATTTAACTTAAAATTTAAAAGTGCTTAAAGCTTTTAATTTTAATCATTTGCTTTTATCCAAAGGTGGTAACTTTGAAAAATTGAATTTTTGTACTAAATAAAAATGATAGAATAAAGCAATATTAATTACATTACTACTATTCCTCTTATGAAAGTCGAAACCTAATTACGTTATACGCATACAAAAATTATAGAAAATTTAAGTACAAGAAAATCTTTTAATACCAAATGCATTAGATAAATTTCTTAAATAAATTCTTATAATCTTGAGTGCTTTTTATTGAGTCAAATTATTTTAAAATTTTCGATTTCCACGAAAGCTTAATGCTTTTTTTCTATCAGCTTTCACTCATATGCAATGACGATACTAAATTTAGAAATCTGTTGCTGAGAGCAACATATGCTCTAAGAGAAGAATATAAATTCGATTAAAATATCTTTTATGTAAGTCCAAAATCTAATTATCCTTTAAAGAAATTGCCATTAAATAGAAATACGGTCCTTTCATGTAGGAGAGATTCATTTTTTCAATTTTATTTATCTGGAATAATCTAGAAAGACAAATTTCAAAAATCAGATTGCTAGTAAATGCATTATATAAACCAAATTGCGATGTCACTTAAGTGAAATTTGAGCTCATACATTTAGCGAATTATTTTCAATGTCGCCTTTCTCTTATTTCAGCTTTTAATTTATAAAGATTCCATATTTTTCTTGAAAAAACAATTTGTATGATATAATTTTTAAAAATAAACCAATAAATAAAAAGTTGAATTTACTTCTCGATTCCATAAAATTCGGAATTAGAAAGGATTTTCGATTACAGCGAAGATGAGATTTTATTACATAATGAATGACGTCAGAAAATGCTTTGTTAAAATGTGATTAAGAAAATTTGCTTCTAATAATCTTTACTTATAATGTGGAGAGAACAGAATATTTCTTGTCTTTTGATCTAATGAAAAATATAGAATGTAATTACAAAGCTATAAGAGGCTGGAAAATATTGATTCTAATATATATATTATTTATTACATAGGATATAGAAATCTACAAACTTGGCTATAGTTCCATACACTAAATTTCAACTGTTAAGCTCAGAGTGCTTTTGAATTTTTGCGTTTGCAGAGTAACAGACATAATGACAAAATATGGTTTTTCGGACTCAATGAGGTTTAAAATGTGGTTATTGGACAAAATCTTGATTTAGCACCTTTTGACAATTACAATATTTCTTCTATAATTCATATATTAGAAAATAAAAACAATACAATTTCATGCATTTTTCTCCTTTTCACCGACTTTTTCACCTTCAAAAACTTATCTCCTTTTGAAAATATCCCCCAACTTATTCGAATGCAGATATGAAATCCTAGGAAACTTTCATGGCAAACAAAATAATTGATGATTTTAAAAAAAATCATAATTCTTTCCCTTTTTTCTGTAATTTTAATAAATAGAACAAAGTAGAATTATGGGTAAAACATGTTATGGTAAATGTTGCTTTGCATTCATTTTTTAGGGTTATCTGTAATAAAAAATATAGATATCTGTGAAATGGAATAAGTTGCTGTAAATTTTGTTTGAAAATAAGGGTACTTTAATCGTGGCTGAATTTATAAATATTTAGGGATGTATTACCAATTAGGAAAAAAACATTAAGTGAAGTAAAGAATTATTTTTTAGTTCTTTTGTTGATAATAAGTTATATAATTTAAGTTGAACATATAATAAAATATTTTAGACTATCATTCTGAACAAAATTTGCACTCGTTTGCAACTAAATCAGATAGAGTTATGAAGCTATAATATTTTTATTTTTCCGTAATCAGCGATTGCTTCTAGGAAGTTCTTTTTGAAGTAGACCATTGGAATAAACTGAAATCATTCTAAAAAGTGATATTAAAATCTTCATAATTCAGTCAATTTTGTAAGCAGAAAAATAAGTTTTTCTAATTAAAAATGGTAGAGTGCCAGAATTATTTTAGGAAAATTTACTGTCAGAATTGAGTGTATGTATATAAAAAAATTAAAATTTTTATTTTTTGATCTTATTTATTCACTCGTAGTAACATGAAACATACTTAATTTTTTACATTGTTTTTTTAACTGTAATATATGTCTATCTATAACTGTTTAAATTTAGTTATTACTTCACAATTAAAAATGAACCTCTTGTAAAAACTAGAATACTACGCTGTTCAGAATAGGAAGTTTGCCCAGAAATTCTTAAAGCATGTCTTTCCATTTAAGTAGCAAACCTTTAAAAACTTATTTCGAAATTCTCAACTTGGTTTGGTTTACTTTAAAATTGACAGCTTGATCAATATTAGTTTCCCCAAAGTTAATACAGTTTTGAAACAAATGAAACTTTGGAATTTGGTTATTATTTTTATAAACAGAAAAGGAAACGTTTCAAATCGTTTTTCGAAACCTTTCAGCTACATGGCATATCATACTCATTGAAAGGCGTCAGATTGTTGTTTGGACTTTGGTCGGTCACGTTTCCAGTTATTTACTACGTCATTGTTTACATATTCAAAGACTAAGGGAACTGAAAAAGTTTGTTATCTCTCATTTTCTTAGATTTTGAGGGAAATAGCTTTCAAAATTGCTTGCGGTCTATTCAGTTTTAAATAGAAACTGTTTGACTCTCGTGTTTTTGATTAACTTTTCGTATTTCCTAAGTAGTTACACACCCAAAAGGCAATTGTAGCAAACAGCGCTTATAATGACAATTTAAATATACTTTACTTTTATTAAAATGTGAGTAAGAAATCATAGAGTTGCGTTTCAATTTTAGGGGACACTTATTTTTATTTTAGAACTACACATTGCGCGATTCCTGAAGGATAAAAAATGAATGTCTGCACTATACTACCGATACAATTTATAAGTTATAAGTATTGGACAACAAAACGTTTGGCAATCTTATCATTTGATGCATCTACAGGTTAGTTTAGTTACATTAACCTCTGGTCGGATTATGTATATATTGTAGTTAATTATTATCCCGAGAAAACTCGGGCGAAGCACAATTTGTCAGTACCCGACTTTACTCCGCCTGGAGGAAATCTCCAGCTTTGATTGGCAATTTGCGCATTTTGTTGGTTTAGCGGTTCTTTTGGATAGACTGGTCAAGCGTTTTTCCTATTGTTTAATATATATCTGCTTGTGGATTAGTTATGTATAAAGAAGGATAGTTGCGTTGAAAAAAAGTAAAATAATGTTGATGATGCCAGATTTTTCAGGTATTGATTATATAGAAAGTGCATTCATTAATTTCATAATTACCATCCTGCAATCACTTTCCTGTTACCGAAAAAAATCAAATCTAATGAAAATATGTAATCTGCATCTCGTAAAAGAGATTCCAATGGTAAACCAGTAAGAAAAGAGACCAGATACCCGTGTACAGAATTTCAAATACCATTTTGCGTTGCCCCTTATTTTAAAAACTATCACACAAAGACTAATATTTAATTTTTTTCATTCGCCCGTGATAACTCGGGATAGTAAACTAATAAAAAAACTAAATTCTTAAGCATCCATAAAAATTAAAAATTTAACTTAAAAGCTACATATTTTGTTTCGTATCGTTTCCTTGTGTTTATTAATAAAATAAAAAGTGGTGATTTTTTGGCAATGTAAAAAAAAATAGTTCGTAAGGGAAGCGGTTAACGTTCTGTTTTAGAGTACCATTAGGGATGCTTTGGGATAGAACTTTTAGTTTTGAACCATGGACAGATGACAAGGACGGCACCTGAGTCCTCTCCAAACTTCTATAACAAACCAGGGGAAGGACGTATGACTTCGACAGTATGCCAGACCCTTTCACAGGACGGTTCTTCGGTGGAATCGGGTATCGACTCTCAATCCCTCAGTTTCCGAAACCGAGTCCGTACTACCCGACCATTGCGGTCCTGCTACATCTTCATTTACGATCTTTCGTGAATTCTGCACTCTATTACTATAAATTTAAAATGAGTATACTGTAAAAACAAAATATGAAATGTAAACCCACCAAAAAAGAAAGGCTTGATCAGGATGCAAATTTATATTATATTTCTTTTCTAAACTAATATCGCTGTCAGAAAGAATGTGAAAATTGCACCAACTTCCATTTCTTTATACTCATTAAAAGCATTATGAATAAAATGCATTCCAAAATAAGAAGATATCTTTAAGTCTTATTTAAAAAACATTCATATAAATTCTTTCTACTAAAACCATTTATTTTAACTGTTGTTCAAGGGAAAGAAACTCTAGAAAGAAACATAGATTCTCTAGTCATAATTTATATCTAAAAAAACTTCACTCTGTGAAAGACGTACTCTGTTTTGTGAATACATCGTTCTGCGTTTTTTAAAATCAAAACACTTAACCAAATTTTAAAAATTTTATAGTAATTTAGAGCGGCCGACGTAAATGAGGAGGGTTATATTAATGAATAGCATTTGTAGCTCAGTTTTTTTTCAGCAAAGGTTGATCAACTGTGAAAATTGAAGCTGTTGGAAATACAAATGTTTTCATTGAAAGGTAATTTACAATTATTTATTTCTGGCATTGAAGATGCAGTTGAAATCAGTAACAGAAACAAATATTTAGCTATCTATACGCGTTTGAGAAAAAAGATTAATAAAATTATTTCAGAAAGAAAATAAGTGTTGATAAATTAGAAATGAAAATATTTGGTCAAAAATTATAAGCTTGTTTGCTGCTTTGACGAAAAATAAAATAAAAATTAACTTATCATTTTCATTAAAAATGTATTTCATTATTATTAAAAACATCCAATTTAGTGTTTTTTGCTTAATTTGAACTGTTGACCAATTACAACTGCATGTAAAAAAATTACCATGCATCTGCATTATTTTAGCCCTGTATTCTTTAGTAGATTAGAAATTTTCCACATAGAGAAAATGATTTATTGAAAAATTAGAAACTTTTATCTGACAAGTGGTACAATTATTGTATCAGTAAAATTTTTAATTCGCTTTTGAACCGATGCAATATTTTTATTATAATGCATTATAATTTGTAATTGTGTGAGATAATTTGTGGTCTATCACAATTTTATAGAAAAGGTCACCCTTTTTGAGAAACAGCCAGTCTGAGTTATCTCTATTCACCTTGTTGATAATCTAATTTTTCTCCCTCATCCCCTGTGGGGGCACCTCAAAATGAGGAAAAATGCTTCCGACAGGGTGGGTGGATCTCGCTACCCTGAGGGGTACACGAAAAGGCGGGAATCTGGCTCCTCCCATCGATGACGGAACCTACTTCCTCAGGGCATCTTGGCCGGTGATGACACTTAGGACTCAACCACAGTCAGGTGAGTCGCAAAGTCAACGATATGATTTACTCTTTTCACTCGGCTAGTTAAGGGATCCGTTAACATTTGTAGCTGTTTTTACTACTCTATACTCTGCACCAGTACTATTCACTTTATGGAGCATATTAACCTTCCAGCTGGTGCGGCCGTCATACGAACATGAAAGGTCGCGTGTATTTTCCACATACGCTATAGTAACACGTAAATTTTCGCGTAACTATTAAAATTATAAGGGGTATCTATTAAAATTATATTGTAAATAGTTTAGGAGAAATAACTACTATTACTTTAAACATTTTTTACTTAATAAGAAGCAGAAAGAATATAAACATAGATTGCAATAACAATATAAAATGATCACAGATGAACTGAATTGATTTAAAAATAATATAAATGAAATTGCCGATATTTTGACAGAACAATTTGCTTATAAAGTATAGAAGTGCAAAAAATAATACAGAATTCATGTATAAAAAGGAAAAAGTAATTTACATTTAGATATGAAAAGGAAGAAAATAGTTCCATTGCTATTTCATTGCAGCGTGGCAATATGAGATAATGTGTTTAGTGTGCTCCAAACATACAAATTTCTGGCAAATCTCACAACTGAACCTCGTGATTCTTTCTTTGAGACAGGGTTTTTTTCCCTGACGTCACAACTTCCACTTTTTCAATACCTAGTTCGGCTTTTATCATTAGCACTTCTAATTTTAGCTCACTTTGTAGAGACGTGGGTGCTTTTTTTCAACATTTTCTTTCATAAGTGCATTTGCCAGCTGTCGTCAGTCTTAAACAATCCAGATTTATTTGTAAAATCATACAAAATCAGATGTAATGTAAACTTATATGAATAGTCGCGGGTATCTCTAAAATACAAACATCTGATCGGCAGAGACCTATTAACGCCACAAACTTTCGACGATGGCTGGAGATAAATCAAAGGGAGGTGGGAAAATAGCCAAGGACAGGCGTTCCCAGTGCTACCAGATCTAAAAGGTATAAAACGAAATTCATCTCTAGTGCATCTAGACGATTTTACTCTATACACTGCGTTAGTACTATGCACTTTACAGAGCATATTAAGCAAGGATGAGCATAGGCGGTTGAAACGAAAATCTAAGGAAAGGTTTTTTTTATTTTATTGCTTCGTCAGATATTAATTTTAAAAGGATATGTAAGATTGCGGTTTTTGAGCTATCAATAATTGTTTCAATTATTATTTATATCCTTATATAGAAATACTTTATATTTTCTATCAAAATGTGTTTGAACAATCAAATAAAACCTCCACTAAGCAAATTACGAAACAATAATCCAACATGGAACAGATTTAATTTAATTTTACAAATTCTTCTTAATTACCTTTTACCCTTGTTTACCTTTTCTTTAAACCCATATTAATGAAGACGCAATTAATACTATCCTTAAGTAGTACTTGTTTATGCTTTGGAATAGGGCAACAAATGCTGACACTTGAATTAAATGTAACCAGCATAACCTTGACAGAGTAATCAATTTTGTGTACTTGTTAAGCAACGGAAACACTTGTATATGGAAAGCCACCTAAATTAATATAATTATAAATATCGTTTGTGGCGGAGAAAGTTATTATGCAGGAAAGAATGACATCATTATAATTTCTGTTTCAAGAATGTTTAGTAGAAACGCTTTCAGTTATGTAAATATGTTATACAAAAGATTTGTTACTATTATATTTAAAGGAAAATATGTGAAAATATCGACGGCTATATGAAATTGCTGTTTCTTGTGTAAATATTTTTTTGATCATCTAACAGTTTTTCCCTTTAATTTCAGTTATTTCATGTTTCTAAAGTTTGAATTTAATAATCGACTTCTGATTAAATTCTTGATATAATATAGTTTTGAGTTTTTGTAAAGTTATTACTGATGAAAATATAAATATCAAAAAAAAAAACATTCACTTAATTACTTCTTCTGAATATATAATTAATTTTAACCATTTTTTCTGCCTCAAAACTGTCGAAACGTAATAAAAGAATTTTCTGTTCATTTCTATATTTATTTTTCATGTTTTAAAATGGAATGAAAATAAGAAGCAGCCTTAAAAAAGATTAAATTTTAGTGTTTTAAGATAATTTGGATTGTTCTTTTCAAAGTAATGCATGAACTCAAACTTTCGAAAAATGTTAAAACTTTAAGACAATTCACCATTTTGATTATTTTATATCTTTAACCAATTTCCATGAACTCAATTGAAGTTTCTCACTGCAAAGAAACAAGTGGCTAAATATCGCGTCTGCTTTTCTAGATTTTTATTCTATTTTTTAATATTTCTAAAGGTACATTCTTTAACAAATATATAGTGTTAAGCTGAACTTTTTCTTAATTCAGAGTTTGAAAATTACCATTTAGATTAGTAGAGATTTTTTGAATATTCAGTAGCTGTCTAGATCATTATTTTTTATATGAAGTAAAAACTTGTTTTCAGTCTAGATCTGAATCAATTTCACTGCGAATTTTTTTAACTCTGTGAGGATTTTTATACTATGTAAATAATTAAAAGTTATTTTAAAATATTAATCATTCTAAGTTTTTATAAAATGTAGCAAATGTTGATCTATTTGAATAACTTTTTCATCATAATTTTTTCCCTTTCTTTATTCCGTCTGGTACAACTATTAATGCACCTGACTGAGTAATTAGCAATATATTTTGTCAAAAAATGCTGAATAATATTTAGATTATGACATCTCACTTGAAAAAATTATTAATGAACATCATGTAAAATTTGAACATAGATTAACTTCCGTATTAAAGAAACCTAATAAATTATACATTTAAAAGTAATATATATTTCAGTTATTTACTTTAGTTGACAACATTCAGAAATTGATTTTTGACTCAGTTGCATATTGATTTATTCAATATATATATTTTAACTTTTAAATTATTTATTATAAAAAATATTGGAATTTTGTTTTCCCATGCATCCGAAGAGAAGTTAAAATCATTTTTGTATTTTTATATTTATTTTGGAAAAATGTTTTAGTGAAAAGTCTTATAAATTAAAATTTAATGTTTATTCTTTGTTCAAATTTGGTATAATGATTTATCAACAATGTCTGCGGCTCCTGAATTACAAATGGGCAATATGTTTGCTGAAAAAAGATTTTTTTTTAAAGAAAAGACTATTAAAAAATGATAATTTCATGCTATTTATGAGTGGAATCCTAGTATTTTAAAACGGACTTTAAATGCAATTAACTTCATAGTTCAAGATAAATGTTTCGTAAGATGTCTCCGAAATTTTGAGGAATCTTTTTCGATAATACTAAATTAGAAGCTGTTTTTGCTTCATACCACTTTGAGACAAAAAAGTAATGAAATTTCAAATATTTTTGATTTTTACTTTAGTATTTTTGTTAATAAATGTTTTTCTATTCTATTTTATGCAAAAATATAAATAAAAAATGTAAGTATTTTATAATGTTTTTAAAAAAAATTTCCTCATGAAAGTAGCCATATGCCATCACATTCTCTCAAATGTTTTCATGCTCTCAATTTTCATGTTGCAAAAGGGGAAAATTGACAATTGATTTTCTCTCAGTTTCTGATGTGATATTATTTTGAACGTCTGTATAGAGTTAGCTATTAATAACAATACACGATTTCAATACTTTCAGAATTTAAGTTTTCAGATATTCAGTTTTTAAGATTTCAGTTAAGAGACATTAGCTGGTACTAAATTTCAGAAAAAGAGAATGACAAAGAAATTCCCCAATAATAATAAAAGCAAATTATTAGTTAATTCTTATATGTATTGAAATTTCTTTAAAATGTACATATATGTATTGAAAAATATTTTTAATAACTTATATATATGTGCTAAAAAGGGGGGAATTATTTATGAGCTCAAGTATATATACGGAAAAATGTGCGAATTATTTTAGAATTCAAATACATGTACTGAAAAGTAAAGATTTTTTTTAAATAAAAATATATTAAAATTTAAAAAAGTCATAAAAACATGGAGTGCAAAATATAATATTAAAAAAGAAAGTAAGCTACAATAAATGTGATAAAAATGTAAAACAGCTACATATTAATTTAAAAATTAAAATATAATGCAAATAAGATTAAAATTCCTATATATATGATAAAGATTCATTAATATAACTAATTTTAGTGAGAAATGCTTTGTCATTTAGGTTTTTGACTGCAAAAATATGTTTGTGTATTTGTAAGTACTTTTATCTTTTTCTCTAAATTAAAGTGTGTTTGTTGAAATTTGTATACAATTTTTACGATTTTTAATTTACTTCCCTTCTTTTTGTCCTTGATCTCCTTAATTTATCAGTATATGCACTTCGATTAATTTTACATTTGGTTTAGTTAAACGCTCCGAAATTTCTCTTTTACCGAATTAGAAAGAAATTGATAGGTATGATTTGGAACAGCAATGCATACAAACAGTCTTTTCTACCATAAAAGCTTAAACAAACCAAAGCAATCATTCCGTAGTTTGGAAAAGAACATAAAACTGTTTAGTACCCGGCTTGAATTTACTTCCAGATTTTCCTCAATGGAAAAAAAAAAAAAAAACACCCAGAAAAGTTTCCAATCTGGAAACAGATTTTCTACAAGCCATGCCATACTCTGACTTAGTAGAAAACACCAAATAGAAATAAATATTTAACTTCTGGATAGTCAAACTAACTAAATGTACGATATCCTTCGAAGCTGATTTGGAAGCAATGTAGAAGTAATTACATTTATCCTCTTAGGACTAAAATACGTTTATTCGCTTCGTTTGGCATTTCTAGCGTACTTACTTCTGACAGATCCTAAGCAGATACATGCAATGGGATTATTTATTATACTTCTAAGCAGAAATACGCCATTTGGTCATATATTTCAATTAATTATCACGATACCTAAATATGTTTTAATAAAAACATATATATGTATTACATTTTAGGTAAAAAAATTATTTTTAAAATTTCAATCAGAGAGTTGAATATATGCTGTCCCATGTTTAATCATGGATTTTTTTTACCTTCAATTAATGCATTTACCTGTTAATTATATATTTATAGACATGTGTTTCTTTGTATTTTTGACATTTATATGTATATCTTCAGAGAGATAATTTGAATTACCAAATTTTGAGCTCTAATAGCGAATTAGTTAAAGTATAAAACACCATGGTTAAAGAAGTTTATGACTTATTCTCTTAATTAGCTTTATTCAAAAAAAAAACCAAAAGACTAAAATAATGCTCAGCAACAAATTACTCACGATATATTTAGTACGTACTCAGATATATTTAGAATGTATTTTATCCTATTCGAATCCCAGATAATAAATAAAACTGTCAGGAAATCCTTTGTTAGGGTATACGGAATTAAAATACACAGGAAATTCTTATTTATATAAAAGTACAAAATACTAAAACATTCAATTTTGAAATATTGATGAATCTTTTCCTTTGAAATCACCTTGAGAATGAAAATCATGCATTTATATTTAGGATGTTAATTCTTTATTTTTCTGTGAGCGTGGTATCTGGAAACACAGGAAGTTAGAAGAATGAAATTTAACATGTTGTCATAACATCAAGTTGTGAACATAAATTGAGAATTCTGTCTATCCATTCTGGTGCATGCAGTCACACCTTGCACAAAATGGCAATATGCTGTTGTGGTTCTAATACCACTTGCCATACACAAATCCTGCTGATAAAAACATCCATTTTATGCCGTAATTTTAGATACTTTATTTTAATAGAGTCATCTAGTGCCAAAAGTACAATTTAATTACTCATGCATCACAATCCCTTTTACGGGGAAGACATCATTCTTCCATAGATCGTGATTTAGACCAGAATCAGAGAACGGCAACCTCTGAACCACAGTGGTATTGTCTCGCCTAGTAGGACTTTGCGACCACAACAGATTTATACGTGCACCAACCACCTTATACATGAAGTGTCTTCGACCATCGGGTTTCAAACTCACAGCCCAAAGAATGTGAGTCCAACTCTCTACCAACCATTCTATCCCTGTCAAAACAAACAGAATTGATAAAAATCATTTGTAATATTGCTTCAGGATCTTAGCAATAGAATTGTAAGGAGATGTCTGTTAGGTGGGATAATTGTCTTTCAGTCTATTGGCCAGTCTGTTTGTGTATATGAATGCAATAACTCGAAAATAAAATAAAGTGGGAGAACTCATTTTATATGAGTATATTTTTTGAGTTCTAAATTCTACACAGGTATTAGATACAACAGTCATTACATTAAAGTGAAGACATCCAAATTAGATCATCATTTTCCTTTTCTTTCTTTTACTAATCTGTATCCAAAGTGTGTCATATGTATACTTATCCAATAAAATTACCAAGTAAAGGTCCCCATTGGTTTTTATTGACATTTATTGACAAAAAGTGTGACTTAATTAAACTTACATTAGAATAAATGGCTTAAGCAAGTAGAGAATAGAATATTTTTTTATTAGCAACTCACTCAATGGTCAAAGTGGCTATGATTATTTATCGATTTCAGGTCGGAATGTTACAGTTCCATTACAGATTCCACTAAAATCGAATCATTTATATGGGTCTGATTAAAACGAAGCGTGTTATCGGAGATTAAATGTCCTCGCTTTATATTGTATGGAAATCTAGAAAATGGAGTGCAGTTCCATGTCTCATTTCTATTAGTTGATCATTGTCGAAATTTGGAGACCCGCCCATTGTAGATCTGGTTTACTTTCAAAAGTGGGATGTTAGAACAACAAATCAATTAGATGAACTCGATAAGGATATTGGATGTTGTCATAGATTCCATGTTATTCATACTGTAATGGATTCTTCTAATTAAACATATGATTGATAAATATTTCTATGTGATAACAGTGTTATCAAAATGCTCACCAACTATAATTGTTTTATAAATTTTTTTCACCAAAATAGCATTACGTTACTGCCGCTAAATTTTATTTTCATAATTACAAAGTAAATTTTAATAAAACAATCTCTGTAAGGCGATGAATTGATTTTCAGAGGCATACAAATATTTTCATATCTGAATTAATGTAAATCGATGCACTGATAAAATTAAAGTTTCCTTGGTATTATGAAATGAATTTCATTTTTAGATACCAAACTAAAGTTATTAAGAATTGTTGACGTTGTTTTAAATGGCAGTGATAATGACGCGATATCTTGAGATGATTGGAGGCAATAAAATAATCCTTCTATGACTTAGGAATTTAATTTCAGAGACTGAGTAAGCAAAAAATTCATATCTAAAAGAATTCGGAATGAAAAGCTCATAAATCTGAATTTATATCCGAATTTTAAATGATTCTTCTGCCAAAAGGTTAGAGGTTTTTGGAGTAGATGCAGTTTTAGAAAGTAGTTATAATAATGAGGCAGCTTGAGGTTTTCGGATAAGATATATATTACTATATAAGGATACGGCTTAAACAAAATAGATATTCTAACTGGTTGTATATCATTCAACAAGCAGAGACATTTGAACTAAGACCACTCGCCTTTTATATAATAAATTTGTTGTTAAATGTTCTGCTCTTGAGTTTTAGAAAATATTTTTTTTGCAATTTTAAAAAGATAATTAAACTTTATAAACATAACAATCAGCCATTCCTGATGAAAAACAAAGAAATAAATTAATTCAAAATTTATGTATAACTTTTTAGCTTTCTTGAATATGAAGTAAACATTGCAAAATGTACGTATCAGGCAAAATCTTTGCTTAAAAAGATTTTGAAAAATCACCACATTTCAGACAGGAATAAACGAGGAAAGACGTTCAGATTGTGTAATAGTTATATTCATTATATTACAAAATTGCTATTATATTCTTATTTCTAGAATATATTTGGAATAAATCAATCCATTTCATTAAAATATGCATTTTTATATGTATAGTGTAATAGAAAATATCCCAGAAGATTGATTCTAGGATATATGGATATCATACGTAACTCAACACATCTAAAATAAGTAAGGCACTTTTTAAAGCAAGCAGCTCCGAAATTCACATTCTAAATGGCTCTTTGTATATTACATTAGAAAATGTAGCACATACTTTTATGCTTTCACCTAAAGTTTATATTAACTTTTACCTTTTCACAAATATGCAATTATGAGCGTAAACGAAATGTTAATAACGCGACATGCAAAACATTTTTGATCTCGAATAAGAAAGTATTATTTTCTTTGAGTTTTCAGAAATATTATAAGGTAATTATGTACTATATTTCAAAGAAAACAAGTTCAATAGCTTATGAATAAAGATATGAAAAATTAAAGATATGAAATGAAGATATGAAAAATTAAAAGATTTATAAAAGATTTTAAAGACTTTACAATTCCATAGGCACATTTTTTCAGGCGAATTTCATTCTTACATTTTTATTTTAATAATTTACTTTATTAGTCTTGGTTTCTATTCTCAAAATTTATGTAATTTAAAACGTAACTTCATTTTTTTTTGTTCTATCCAAAAGAAAGAGTTAAAGAAAGAAACAATTCTTCAAGTATGATATGAAGTCTTAATTTTAACATCAGTCTAAATATTGTTTCTTATTTAATAACATATAAAATAATTTTAAAAATAAGAAAAATGTGTCTAAATATTCGAGTATATATATTTATATACAGAATGTGTTAGGGCCACTAATGTAAACTACAGATAGAATTAGACTACTTAAAGATTGATGGAATCATATTGCAACATAGTCTCGACGCAACATTGCGATAGCCACGATGCCATACGCTAATAATAACAGATAGACGAAACAATTTAGTTTAAATGAGTTGAAGTAATGAGATATTTCTGAAAATATTCTTCTCACAATTTTATGGTTTGAAACAACATGAATGCTATTTGGGGAAGAGCTTAAAAATTTTATGCCGTGAACTGATGACGATAGCTGAATCAGCACCAACTTTTTTGATGAAAGACAGCAAATGGTTAAGCAAAGGAAATTTGTTTAATTAATGCCATGAAACACAATTACGAAAGAAATAGAGATTTCAGCAATCAGTCTAAGATATGCTAGTTGTTTCACATATCTGACATCTTCGCTGAAAGTGAGATGATGTCATAGGTAGGAAAATTTCCATCCTATCATAACAAATCAAACATTTGAGTGACAAGATTCTCAGCATGGCCAGCATGTGGTTTAAGAATCAAATAACCAAGACAGGACAGGCTATTAATAAAATGGGAAAACAAACTGGACTCGTCTTTTTCCAAGTTATCTTTAAACGATGAAGAAAAGGGGAACTAATTTCCATTTTTTAAGATTCGTGGAAGGGCTTTCGAAGGAAAAAAAAAACTGAATGACAGCAGAGTTCTTACAGCTCTTTATTTTTTATATATTTAAAAATTGCATTGTAGAAACTATGTCTTGCATCAGTAAACTCATTCAAATTGTCAATATATATTATTCAATATTCGATCATAGGAATTACTATATTCGAGACACTTATCAATCTGAATAGCTTAATTTTCATATTTTATATTTTTACAATTACCGTAATTTTATTATTACATTTTATATTGCAAATAGTATGTGTCTGAAGCAAAAGCAAACACAGATTCCTATATCAAAATTAAATAAAATAATAAAAATTACTGAATCAGATTTTAAACCATTTTCCAAATCTTACAAACCGATTACCTTTAACAAAACGCATAATGCTATTTTGTTTCGTTTACTAAATGAAAATTAATCCCCATACTACATGAATAAAAGTCTATGAAGAGATAGTATCTTTCTCAATACACCATAAGTTCTTTTGTGGAATAATGTCACGTTTTGTTTCAATATTAATATTAAAAATCTAACTTAGAGTAGAATGAACTAAGTGGATTATACCATCAAAGAAAATGTTTTTAGTAATAAGACTTTTTAAATTTCACCTTTAATTTCTGCTTGTCTTAATTTCCATGCACTTAAATGAGAATTTGAAGAATTTTTCTATCATGATGTGAAAATGTCGAAACAAATTGTTGACACTTTCTTACAGAAATACTGTTTTAATAAAATTTAAGGTGAGAATAATCGAATAAATTTTCATTTCATTTAAAGCAGAAGCCTATAAAATTGCTTAAATTGATTTTTAAGATAATTTAGGAAATGTTAATATTTCTCCATTAAAAATCATGTTATTTCTTATATTTTAATAAAAAAAATGCAAAACAGCTTAGAAACAATAAAAATGATAAAATAAAAATATTTTAGGGAATTCATTAATTTTTAACAATTTTCTTATAACAAATATGAGTGTCCAAAAAATGATTGCAAATATCCGAAGAGCCAACAAAATTATTGAAGCAAATTGGTAATTTAGACGCGTTTGTAATTTATATTAATGTTTAATGAATGTAAAGAAACATTTTTTTCATAACATTAATCGTGAATTACTTTCTACGTGATGCTGAATTAAGTTTCACGACTTTCTACAAGTTTGTTTAAATGTTTATAATTTTGAAGAATGTTCATTACATTAAAAGAAGGGTGTTTCCAGCCATTTTTAGTGTTTTCACCCATTTAATTCTTCACACTTCCTAACTTAAAAGCAGATGGCGCCACACATATGAAATAGAAATTAATTCAAAAGTAATCGATTAACTGAAAATCAATTTTTAAAAAAATATTACAAATTATATTCACACCACTTGCATGAAACTGTGCAAAATGTTTGAAAAACTTAATAAAATAGAAAAAAAAATCAATTACAAATGTTTAAACAGAGAAACATTGAATAACCCGAATGAAAAAAAAAAAATAAACTTTTATGAGCAGCCCTCAAGAAACGGCTCAAGCGTTTATAACGTAATTTTATATGTGAATGAATATTAATTAATTAAAAGAAATACTGATTTTTCTTTTTTATACATTTTATGTAAGCAGTGCTATTTGTTTCATTATATTTCTTTTATTGGATTAAATAATCATTTATTTAATTTCAAAGCACTTAAACATTGCAACAATAAAATTTATTTATCATTCAATTTCGAATTCATTATCACATCAGACATGATTTTAGAACCCTTTAAAATATTTCTTATGGAAAAAAAAACAAAGGAAAAATACAAGTGGCATATGTTTGTCGCTTTTAATGAGCTTCTTTAATTATTATATTTCTTAACATACTTAAGTATATATTGCATCTTCATTTAGATAAAGCTAATCAAGTATTATTTGCAGTTTTATGAAAAGAAATTTATCCAAGCAAAAAATTACTCTCGGCCACTGAATTTCATTAGTGGTTGTCATAATTGGCTGCCTCTGAATATATAGAAAGCAATATTTACTGTTAAAAATTAAATAAATCAAACTCAACCAGATAATTCAGCAGCTTTAGCTAAAATCTATCTCAAAAGGAAATCAGTGAAAAAGCTCTCCTAATATTTGTACAAAAACGATCGTCTGAAAACTCCTTAATTATGATGTATTCATCAAATCTAGTAGAATATGATGTATTCAACAAATCAAGTGGAATATGATGTATTTAGCAAATCCAGTGGAGTATGAATTAACAAGAAGTACACAAAAACTAAAATTAAATTGAAAATTCAGAAAGACAAAACATTTTGTTTAAGATTTATCTTCAAAACAGAATTAACTAAATAGATAGCTAGACTAAATTATCTTAATTTTTTAATGGATATTCCTTTAGTTAATGTATTAAAATAATTCGAATACATTGCTCGAGATGAGTATGGAAAAAAGATGGAGTTTCTATCAACAAGAATTCAGTTATCTGTTTTCTGATTACTCTTAAAAATTATAATGCATTCTAATGTATAAATACATTAAGTGGCAAAACAGGAATAGATAAATGGGTTTGCTTCAGGTGATAGAAAGGATATTTATCAATCATCCCATTGTAAATAAAATAAAATCATTTTCGTTAACGCTTCCACCAAAGGCATTGGGAAGTTTTGTGAAAAATAGTTTCCAATAACAGCCATAGTTAATTCTGAGTAATTACATATATTCGGGATAAATTAAATGCGCACAGTTTCTGTTATCTCAAAGTAAAAATTCATGATATCT
The DNA here is from genome assembly GCA_026543055.1 of Argiope trifasciata. NCBI lineage: Eukaryota > Metazoa > Arthropoda > Arachnida > Araneae > Araneidae > Argiope > Argiope trifasciata. Next base: position 1,751,907 of record JAPMOQ010026707.1, on the reverse strand, counting down.
CCATAATATGTGCAAAAATTTACTTGCATGCGTATTTAGAAGCCAAAGATTTACGATATTAAAAATTAAAGATATAAAGTAAAATTGGGAAATTCAAAGTTTTAGTTTGTTTGATTTATCATATTTTTGAGTCTCTGGTGGTTTTAAAGGTTGTTATCAGAGCTTTAAATTTGCTCGATATTGAAGTAATATTACTGAAGTACACACATGTTGTATGTAATAATATATTGATCAAGACTAGAAATGAGCGCCTAAAATTTTCATGTAAATGAATAGAAATTGTTCTGATCTGGGTTTTTTAAAATTTTGAACTGACAAAGAATTTAAAAAATCGCATTTATTTGTTTATTTTATATGAAATCTATAAAAAATATGATTTTTAATTTGCAATCAATATATAGAGAGGACTTGAGATGAGACAGGCAAAGCCTGTAAGAACATCTATTTACCGGTGCCCTAGCAAAGGGGTAGTACGTCTTCCCCTTGAACTGGGCGTCCCTGGTGCGAAAGAGACGCTCTATTTACTTAAACTCGCTGACAACAGCCTGTTTGTACATGACAAATGCCATAAGAATTAATTGTTTTACCATTTTATATTAATTATTTTGAATGTTATCATTAATTTAAATATGTTTCTCAAAGTGATAACATCTTCCTTTTCAGCGCAAGAATGAAATGATTCCGAATATATTTGCTTTAAATAATAGCCAACATATGTCAACGTTTATTTAACTATTAACGTATTCATTTAACCTTTACATTTGTATAAATGCAAGTTTTCCTTATTTTGCTTTCACTTCTAAAATATCGCTATGTTATTGGTACAATCATTATCATATCTCACGTTTATGTAAAAGAATCATAAAACTAAACTCAACTCCTTACCTTACACACGAACGAGAAAATATTGTATGAACCTTAACTTATGTTCTAAACTGTCAGAATAAAAATTCTCAAACATTCAAACAGGTTTCAACTCAAATTATTAACGTTACTTTTCTATTAAACAGTTATTAATACTTAAACCTTTATAAAGTTATCAGACTGTATTCAGACAAAATGCTTAGCAACTCTAAAACACATTAGATGGAAGTTATTTACGCAATTCCAATTTCAAGTTTTAAGTCTAATTAGAAATGTGTAGTGAACATCCTTTACTGTAGTCTTTCAATAATTTCTCTTACAACAGCTAAAATGTCAAACAAATCTATTTGCGTGGAATACTATCAAAATAATAGTTGGATGCAAAGTCTCCTTTATGGATGCATACTCACTTATGGATGTTTATCTCTAGAAATGTTATCAAAGTGAGATTCACAGCATAACATCCACCATAATAGACGGTAATAGGGAAGCCCTCTTGGTAGTAATCATGTGAAAATCAACGAACCTGTTATATCCTAGTTGCATGTACGGTAATTTCGTCTCTCATTACGGCGAATGCTCGTCTGAAACGTTGGATTTAACTGCGAAGTTTATGTCTGCTTATTTGCAAATCATAATGATATTCGGTTGTGATTATTATAAATGTTAGTTTATAAATAACTGCTTGAAATGTTGGTACCTGAATAGAATATCTACGTGCCGTTTAGTAAATGAATACAAAGATGATGCAGTTATATGAATTAGAGGAAGAAGTTTATGGGCTCTATCATATGTTTCTGTTATGAGAAAGCAATGCTGAGAAATTGTCAGTACAATGAGCATTCTCGTAAAAAATTACGTTTTATGATGACGATGGCTCCCAGAGGTCGTCTTAGTTTCCCACCAAGGACACACAAGACTGACTTATATGTAAAGCTATGGTTTTCGAACAGAAGTTTCCAGGTTAGAAACTGGATTATATAGAAGATTTGCATTATATATGAGAATGTTTAAGATTAGGTATGGCGTCGATAGTAGAATTTCCTTCTGTTGGTTAGAAGAGAAATTATCGAAATGGGAGTGTAGATTTATATTTTCTCATTATCATCTGAGTCATAGAGCAAAAATATAAGTGCATATTAAGTCAGCCCTGTCATACTTCAATAAAATTAGATTTAACCAATTTAAACGCGGGCAAGTTTTTCTTGAATTATTTCAAGAGAACAACAAGTTCCATATATCAGTGCTAATTCAGATTTTTACCTTAAGTGCTGCCTGAGTGCTCCTAGGCCGTATTAACTGATTGAAAATATCACATCTTCTTTTATCATGATTTCTTGATTCATATGCTTAGCAAGATATGCTAGAGTAAGTGGATTTGAAAAGAAATATGGAATCATATATAAGTATCCTGAAAGGCATTTGTAGACTTAACTATATACTAGTTGCATGTTTCTTAAATTTTATTACCGTTTTCAAACTTTATTCGAGATAGAGCTAACAGTAATTCCATGTCAATTTATCAAATAAAAAACTGAGAAAAATTTAAATATTGAGACATATACTATTCTCAATATTTACGGATTAGTCCTTTTTGCATATTTAACTCTCATAAGTATAATTATACATCAATTCTTTTGTATACAATATAATAGGTATGTAATATCAAAGAATTTGATTTATTGCTATTTTTTCCACTTAAAATGGCGTTTCTATCGATATTATTAGCTTATTTTAACAATATGTACAAGTGTATATGTCAGATAAAGCGTGACCACATTTGTTTGAAAAAGGCACGTGACTAAGGGAGTGTTAAAACAATTTTTAAAAAAAAGGTTAAACGGAAATAACTGAAATTGTTAATTTATTAATAAATATGAAATTCGCTCATATTAATTTTCCCTCAAAAGGATATTAATATTTTAAAAGGTAATAAATAGTTTAAAGTAAGCTGTTAATTTGTAGTACAATCATGCAAGAAGAGAACAATAAAATATTTACCAAACCTCAAAAAATGAACATCACAATGTCAAAAAATAAATTGTTTTAAGCATAATAAAATGTAAAAAAAAAAATCGTTAAAAGGAAGATAAATCACTTTTTTAAATTAAAAAACAATATGAAGAATTGAAATAATGTTTATTTAATAGAATGTGGAAACCAAAGTAATAAAAAAGTCTTTCGGAAATTCATAAGTTTTTAATTAAGGGAATGATAGGTGAGTTCTTTGCAAAGAATTTGTTTTAGCATCCAAACATATTTAATAAATGAAGGGCGACATTAGATTATGACTTCATGACTCTACATCATTTTTGTTAAAACAGAATTCCAGAGATTATAATATCAATGAAATGAGAAAATGGGTCAGTGTGGAGAATGAGGATTTATGGCAAGAAATGCAGTATTACATGGAAGCGAGCATAATTATTTTAAAAGTAAAATATTATCTGACAAATTAAAATTTCCCAAACTACATAACATAGATTATGAACTAGTTCACTAATACCTTCGCCATACGAGGTTCATATTAGTAGATAATTTCTGGTCCAAATTATTTACCTGGTAGCCATTAGATTTACTTCTTGGACCTTATATATGGCTACTCTTATTATAACGCAGGCATTTAAAAATATTTGCTCTTTTGTTCATTTTCGTAAATTTATGTATCATTATTGTAACAGCTCATCACTGTATGTATTATGAGTAGGATATAACTAAGGTGAGAAGATAATAAAGATCAATAGAAGGGATTATATATCTTCAATTTCATCAAAGACTGAGAAACTCATTTATGGTTTCTCATATAATCATGCAGACGCATTCATATCCTCAACTATTCCGTTCTTTTATGTACTGTCAATAGATTAAAATTAATGGTAGAAGATAAGTTCACTTAATAGGAAAAGCGATAGAATTTTATCTTCAGTTAAATCAAACTCATTTATAGTTACTCTTATTGCCATGAAGGTCAATTAATATGCATGTCCTATCGTATATCATCATCATATTCTAAATAATTATTGTGTCTGTCCATCACTTCATGTTTGATGTGTCAATTATAATCTGCTCTTATTATCATACAGACAGTTTCATATACCTTTCATCTATAGTCGCTATATGTGTCATGAGCAAATTATATCTGATGGGAGAAGACTTTTAGCTATTAAGAGGAATGATAGATTCTATCTTTACTAACAAAAAACTTGTTTATTTATTCTAATGTATTTAAAAAGGAAATTAAAACAAAGGTTGAGAAAATTTTGACAATGTAAACGTAATCGTAAATATCATAGGATCATTTCAAACAATCACAAACCGAAATCTTCATTTTTAACTACATTGAATCCAAGCACTGGTATTTATATATTTACACAGTACTTTGCTTTTCTACAAATAAACCATGATCGGCAAGAGATAAAACCAAAATATCCCAACTAATTAGTGCCCTAAATTGCACGGCAAAGACCGGAATGCAAATGGAATCTACATCTAATTACCATGACCAATTGTTTAATACTTTGCTTATTGGTGCGTTAATTTATTCAGAGTTCACATAGCAAACTCGAGTTTAACTGCATGAAGTATAGAATGTGCTCTGAAAGCTTTACTATTCGAAGTAATCTTAATTACTACAGAACTGCATGAGCTGAGTGATAGTTACCTTGATCCCCATTAATCTGAGGAAAGGTTTACGTCAATCTAAAACTTTATTTTCGTTTGCTTCTCTAAAGAGTGTAGGGAGATAGACGACTAGAATGAGGGCAACTCTTTCGGAGATGAGTGCAGGTGTTCTCAGTCCTAATTTTATTGTGATTGATGAAAGTTTGTAACCTCATGGTATTAAAATGATGATGAAACTTCATGCGTTGAAGGTCATTTCAAACGTTGCGTGATTTACGTATGAGGTAAATATGAAGACATCTACACTTTCGTTTTAAAGCCAGAATAGTTAAGAGTCTGCTGTTAATCCGATATAATTAAAATTCGAGAACTAGCGTGAGTCAGATGTGCATAAGTGACCATATGGAATACTTCACAATTTAATATGCACTAATTAGTAAGCTAAGATAAAAAATAAATTGGATTTTTCAATTTATAACTATATAATATATTAAAAGAATAACTAAAACCAGTTTGAGAAGGATTTAATAACCCAAATTTTAAAAAAATTGCTGAACCAAAATAAATAAATCAACACAATAATAGCTGTAATTTTCAACACTGTTATACTTCTGAAAAATCTCATTTTTTGCATTATTGTTCCATAAAACATTCTTCAATATATGCACCATAAAGCTTCCATAAATGTTAAATCAACGTATCTTTCCCTAAAACTGAGCAAAATTTAATCGGCTTTTATATTTCTTTTTACAAATACACAAGGAGAATTTTCTTCTTCAGCTCCGAAAATTTAACTTTCAGAAAAGAGAAGTATCGGTATTTAATCCTGAATCTTTTTACAAAATAAAAAATATGGAGAGAAACGAATATCACATCAATGTCTGAATCATAATTAAAATGGTTTATTAATGTTAATCAAAGACATTAACAAGGCTTTTAACAGTTGTGTTTTTGTTGCTTCTTGCCCTAAACAAGACCGCCGACGAAGTTAATGATTTAAACCGAGTTTTTACAGCGGCTTTTGAGGGCAATGGCCTATGAGAACCCAAGGGTAGAAGTTTGACTTCTAATACTTGCTCACTTGCTTGCTCAAGCCCTAGTTACAAGGAGACTTTTTCATATACATCACAGATAAAAAACATAGTACCATGGTAAGAGCACCCATGCCCGAACCAAGACTCGAACACCGGATCCGCTGATCACCCTTAGAACCGGACGCCGGCACCTCAGTTAATTATATTTATTAAATGAGCTATACATCATGTTAAACATCTTTATTATGACTTCTTTATTTTTCCTTTATTAACATATTTATCATCAATGAACAGAAAGTTTTAAGTTTGTAGTAAGAAAATAAAAGATTTAAAAAGGGAAATTTTTAAAAACCGTCAAGAAATTCACAATAAAATAAAAACGAAATCAATAACCTAAAAAACATAAATTTCAAATTTTCATTTAAAAATAAAAAAAAAATATTGCACAGATCAGAACTGCATCTGCTGTGCATAAGAGAGAAATTACTAAATTTATATATAGTTAAATAATCATTATTTTTATGTTTTGAGTCAAAGAATTTACATATTTTTAAGCGAATTCGTTCTTAAAAGCCGCGTTTAATCTATATCTATATCTATATCTATTCTATACTTATAATAAAGCTCAATGTGTGTGTGTGTGTGTGCGTGTGTGTGTGTTGGCGCTCTACAGGCCAGACCGTTGGGCCTACAGCTACCAAATTTGGTACATGTATACCTTGGAGGTCCGGAATGTGCACCTTGGAGCCCTTTTTTCGAATTTTTAATTAGAATTTGAATTAATTAAAATTTAACCGAAATTTCGACGTTTTTCCGCTATAACTTCCGAAAATATTATTGCACAAGCATGATTTTTATATCAATTTAAAGATAAAAAAATTAGCTTTCTAACGGTATCAGTGTTTTAATGTATAACTTAAGCTACTATTTTTAACGAATTTTTAAAGAAATATTTTAACTATGTTTTTATCACGTGACTGGATAAAATAAAAGAAAACAATGCCGGAAGTTCAAATAAAAAATTATCATCGCAAAATAAATCTACAGAAATGCAACTGTCATCACGTGACTGGATAAAACAAAATAAATATAAAATGTGATATTTTCTTTAAAAAATAAATGCAAAACAAAGCAATATCTATATCATTAAGTCAATAAATCTTCTTTATTTACGGTAAACCTGATTGAATTTAGACAGGATATGCATTGAAATCCCGATTTAATGGCATATTTATGTAATCGTTTGCAATATCTGTATCATTAATTTAATACTTTTTTCCCTTTCTCGCTTTCTTTAAAAAAACATATTTAATATTTTGGCAACATCATCGAATTTTTTTTTTAATATTTTGGAAGCATACCCGATGGTTCAAACTGATTGATTTATAAAATTAAAGAATATTATTAGAAAAAAGGTTCACTTTTAGAACTTTCCGTCCATCATCTTAAAGAAAATATTAATTTCAGGCCAATACATGCCCGGAATTACTTCAAGGCTAATGAATATGTGATTTAATTGAAAATTTTAGAACGCTTTACTCATGGCGAACCAGCTGGTCGCCAAAGGCGGCTAGTAGCACATGAAGTAACTGATTCCAAAAAATAATATAAACTTCCAAATGTAATAGGCTTTAATGATATATTTTGATCTTATCTTTAGTTATAAAAGACTTTCTTAATTTCCAGAAGTCTTCTGTATAACTATCAAAAGAATAACCTAAAATAAAATCTAATTAGATATTGTTTTATCATCAACCTTCATTATTATTGAAAACTAATTAGATATTGTTTTATTATCAACTTTAGTTATTGTTAAAATCTAATTAGATTTTCTTTGAGATTATACAATTAAACATATAATATCTCGATTCATTTTTATACGATCATACATTTAATGCCTCAATGAATTTTTATAGAACCATGAATTTCATGAGTCATTCTTAAAACAGACTCGACTTCCTTGCTATTATAAACAGTTAAAACAACAGTTTAATTGAATCAACAGGTAGAAGGAAAAGCTTTATTGAGTAACCCAATTTCTCAAATCAAAATTAATAGAAAGCAAGTCGTTTGCGTTGAGATCTCATTCCAGTCTTGACAGTCGATCCATTCCTGTCACTGTCACTTCATTGATTTTTCTTCCAAGTGACTAAATACACTCTTCGGAATAATCGACACTGAATTCCTTGTTCATATATCCGTAGAGAATCCACATATTAGTTCCATACCGAGAAGAGTAAAATAAATTTTCTTTCGGGAGTAATCAATTGGCAAGTGATCTCTTTCTTTTTTAATGGTAATAAATATTATTTTCTTGGGATTGATGAGTGTATGTAATTCAACTTATAGAAAAGAATTAATTTTCAATCAACTCAATAAATACGTTCAGATAGATAAGAGTTTGTAGTTTACATCTCAAATTCACGATTTATTTCAATTTTAAATTATTTTCATAGTAAAATAGACAACTATAGTCAACTACGTATTTTATATATATAATTTAACACAGAATATGTTTTTGTCATTTGCATGAAGAAGATTTCTTCGGCTAGACTATCATCTTATTTTGAAGCTATATAAAGATTCAAAAGGATATGATACTTATTTTATACCAAGAAGTGTAAAGCGAGTTTCGGATAAGTGGTAATCAAGTGACAAATAATTATATTTTAGAAATGAAAATAAATATACTTTAAATAATGTATGTACATGAATTGGTTTACAAGGAATGATTAATCTTGGTAAAATCAAAAAATACCTTCAAACTTATAATATTTTTTAAATGTGCTATAACAATAGCTAACTTAAATCCCTCATCTTTCAAATGATATGCATTATAAAAAATAAAGTTAAAATTGCTGTGTAACAAACATTTATTTTCAAAAATACTATAAGCATATAAAATACGTTAGACAGCTGATTGGAAACGGGTTAGTTAATTTAGATAATTAATTTTGAAGTTACTAGAAGATTCCTTTTAAAGGACTTAGTAATTTCAACCATCAAAAGACAATGATTTCAGAATGCAATCCTCAATTTGAAATTTTTATTATAGTTGGTGAATGTTAGACCCCGATAAATTTGATTCGTACCATGGCCTTGAATAATTTAAATCTTAAGAAGTATCAAGGTTTGAACTGCTACCGAATTATACTAAATCTCTCATAGTATGTGTATCTAATTTTCTATTAGCAAATAAAATGTTCTACTTCATCCTATTCTTCTTATACAAATAAATATTTTAATTCTTAATTTCATTTTTTTTTTAATTCTTAAAAACATACCATCAAAGTATAAAGGGAGCCAGCAGAAATGCATTAAGGAAATTGGAATTAGATTATAATATATTTCAAGCTAACTAAATATATTTAACTAATATAAAACTAACTATATTTAAATTTTAAAGGAAAATCCAGGTATTAGAAATTTATAACAGGTATTGTTTCTTGAATTTTAGTAAGATTCTTTTATTTTTAGAGAATTTATGTTTAAAATGTCATTTGACAACAATATAATATTTCTTTTTTTATAGTTGCAACTACAAATCTGCGATTTGAAGTTTTAAGAAATGAGAAATATTTTCTTTACAAAAATAGTTATATATGTTCTAGTAAATAATTATAAATTGATGCTTTAAAAAAATTATATGGAATTGGCAGTTTTGGTGAATTGATAGTAAAGTTTGCGAGAGTTTAAAAGATTCGATTTCAAAAGAAAATAATTTAGTTTTGGAAAAAAAAAACACCGAATTTCACTATAAAATGAGTGAATGTAATAATTTTCTTTCACAGACAAAGCTATAATTTAAATTGACATTTTGCACTATTTAACTGTATGTTTAAATAGTAAAAAAATCCTTAAAATATTGTAATGCATAGTAAATCGATTGAAAAATTTAATTAACTTGATAAAAAAATAAAAATAAAATCCATAACATTAATTAAGAAAAAAAGGTTAAATCACTGTAATTAAAAAATCAATAAAATTTCAATTAACATTTCATTCTTTATGAAAAGAAGAAATCAATTGGCCCGCTGACCAAACTATCAAAAGGCGCTTTTCAATTGCCCAATTGAATGTCTCTGAATTCTTATTTATATTTTTACTTTCATATCAATATTTTTTTCAAGGTCCCTTAGATAATATATTTCTTTGCTGTTAAAAGAAAAATCTATTCTTCCTATTCATCTTTTTCTAGAATTTTTTTTAGCTATACTGCCTTTAAATATTACTTCATTTTTTTAATTAGTTCATCAGACAGATATTATTTTTCTTCATTCAGGTCTAGTTTTTATTTCTCAGAGATGCTTGTTCAACTATTTGCTAGCAAAAAATTATAAAAAAGAAAAATTGAAATACATTATTTTTGCTTTGTTTTTTAAATATGGAATTTGAGTTTTTGCTAAAGTTTTGAGTTCTCTTATTTGACTAGGCAATTTTTTTCCCAACAGTATGAAGAAAAGGAAAAAAAAATTACTTGCTTATTTGATATATATTAAATATTAATAAAGAAATTGAATTTGATTTCATTTAAATTATCGTTAAATCAATTCTGGTAATACAGAAATAGAGAAATTCCAAAGACGAAAGAATCATTCTTTCATTTTATATATAAATCAAATTTAATTGTGCCAGGTTTATGCATTTTAAAATTAAAAATGTTCTTTGAAGTTGCATTCTAAATAAAAATAATACTTTGAAATGAAATTTTATTTTGTCTTCCTTTATTAATTTCAATCACTCTCTCGAGATTAAAACTGTTCAAATTGCAAGCCATGACAATATCGAATTATATTTTGTGAGAAAGCAAATTAAAATAATTACAATTTTTAAATAGGGATTATCTTTTAACTATAATAGTTTATATTTTTGTAATAAAACTCTAACGCTTCGACCAATGGATTATTAAAAAGTGAAAGAGTTTGCTGATTTACTGGTCATTTTCTTTTTACGCTATCCTTTGTGGCTGTGATAACCTAGTGGTAATGAATCGTCATCGGTACTGGAGAACACCAGATTGTGAAACGTGATTTCGCAAAAGACGCGTCCTGTTTTCAGGGTAGGTGCAAGTTATGTATGTTATCTCACTGGACTAGTACATAAACTTAGAGAGGAAGACATAAACTCAGGACGTATCATCATCATCCGGCCATGTTTAAAGTTACGGGATTTGTCTCTAAATAGCCCTAATGTTGTAATTATATACATAAATTATGTTGTTTCTTATGGTACTTGCCATCGGACAAACCCGCTGTTATGGAGACAGCGATAAAAGCCAATGAGGTGCGTCTCTTCAATTTTTTTAGAAGGGCCATCTAGAGCCAAGAGTACGACTTTGCCACTCACTCCTCGAAAATAATTTTTTCTAGGCGGACATCATTCACTCATCCACAGATCGTAATTTAGACCAGTATCAGAAAACGATCACCTCTGAACTAGTCCTCCCAGTGGTATTACTCTATACATGGGAGATTTTGTGACCACGACACATTTATACGTGCCTCAGTTCTCACCACACACGAGGATTATACTTCCGACGGGTTTGAGCACGCAACCTAACGTACACAAGTGCAAAGCCCTACCAACTAAGCTATCCCAGTGTTATAATTAAATTATAGTTGGTTAGGACTTGTTATAAGCAGATTTAAATAATTTTGAATTAATAATTCTTACTATTCTTATGTACTGATATTGAATTGATAACTATGAATCACGGGTGCATCTCGTGACCTATATAGATTTTTTCTATTGTTCCGATTTAACAGTCCGAATGTGATTCTTTCGCACAATGAAGTCATAAATTTGAAACATACAAATAAACAGTTATTCATAATTATTTAATTTTTTGCTTCTTGTGGATAAACTATTGGATTGGGGAACATGCTCGTAGCATTTTCATATTTACGTTGCTTTCCAACGGTTTTTTTTTACTGTTTGAGAAAATGTATAGTATTCATTCGATAGAGCTCTTTCTGCTCTATAAAACTGTGCAAATCGTATTTTTGAGTAATCTGATTTTTAATTACTTTTAAGGCTTAGAAATGGAATAGAAGGAGGTAAAAATCAACATTTTCGACACCTGCTCTTCTTCGCTTTTCATCCAGGCCAAAAAGCTGCTTAAGCATCACGGAACATTTGCAACGAATATGAAGAATGTGTCATAAGCAAGTCTGCAGCACGGAAATGGCCAAGCCTGACTTCCATCCAAAGAAGACCATGATCTGCATTTGGGGGGGGGGGCGACTGGGAAGGCATGGTGTACTGGGAAATACTCGAAAGGAATGTCCCGGTTTCCAAGGGACTCTAAAATGCCCAGCTAAACCACATGAAAGAGGCTATGCGACTGAAAAGACCCCATCGACAAGGCCAAAACATACTCCTTCATGACAACGCCAGGGCCCCTGTTGCACAAGTCGTCAAAACCGCACTCCGAGAGCTTGAATGGAGGTCTTTCAGCATTCCCTGTACTCCCTCCGGATCTTGCGCCGCCGGATTACCATCTTTTCCGCTTCCTGTCGAAATATATGAGGGGCGTTGCCTTCGACAATAAAAAAGTCCTTAAAAACCAGATTGGGTGATTTTGGCGGAACGGCATCCACAAATCGGCCGAGAGGTGGGAGGCGGTCCGAAACAACAGCGGTGAATATATAATCGATTAATAGATTGTTATTACTAATGATTTTCTTTAAAAAAAAGTCATTCATCAAAACGCTACGAACTTATTCCGCAACTCAATGGTTTAAATCATAGATATTTAATAAATTACCGTAATAAGAGAGAATACGTGAAAGAAAACTTCGGTTGGTAAATTTTATGATTGAAGTTTTATTTTGCTGGATGTAGTTTATTAAATAATTTTGTCTATGTTCCCTTTTTTTTTTTTTTTTTTTTTTTTTTAGGAAGCAACATATTTATAACGATATGTCTTTGAGATCAATTTATGTCACGTTGACCAATTTTATATAAATTTTAAACCACCATCTATGTGATAAATTTTAAAATGGCTTGAGCTTTCATTCATATTTATGCAGATGTTTGATTAAGCAACTTTCAATGTGACGACAGTTTTGAGTATATTCGTATTCAAACTTGTGACCTTTCCATCAGTAATAGTAGGGTCTTTAATCCATAATAACCGAGGACTATTAAACGAATAAATATTTTTACAAGCATAAAAAATAATTAATTTATAAAGTTTGTAATGATCAACTTTTAATGACGAACTATAAAGAAGAAAGAAAATTGTTTATTAAAATTCAAGGAACAAAGCACGAATATAAATTAGTCAGAGGCTAAAAATAGCCCTATAAGATTATTACTTCAAAACTTTTATATAAAAACCGTATTTTCTACATTATAGAAAACTTTACTTTTAACAAACGTTTTTTGTCTCATTGTCTAAATTCTTATATAACAATTTATAATTTGAAATACCATATAGTGTAACGATCAATATCGTCTCATATTCATTTACAAATGTATTTATTTACAAAGAATTAAAATTAATCTATTGATTAATCAATTTACCGATAATTAAGTTCTTAAAATATTAAAATATTCTACTGTTCATTGGAAACCAATAACCACAGAACTTTTTAAAACTCTGATACAAGAGAAGTGAGCGATAAATTGAAGGAAAAATGTTATCCATACAAGTATGAAACATGTTTCAAGTCAAGCAAAAAGTTAATAAAAAAAGAGTTTTGTAGAAATAAAGTAATATATGATATTAGATTATTTAAAGTAAGCTAATATCCATATTTTAAATAAAAAATGTATAATTTTAAGCTTATAAACTTGTTTTATCATGTCTTACTTACATACAAATCCATGTATTAAAACACAAATTGCATGCATTTAAACATAGTTCAAAATTAAATTAAGCTCGATATCAACTAGGAATTCAATTTCGAAATTCCTGAATCCATGGATTCCTGAATCATTAGATTTTGACGATAGCCGAAGATATCTCGTTCAATGAATGTTTCAAAGGTGCAGTCAAATGAGATGATAAATCCCTCATTTACAGTAATTCTGATTTCAGCAATTAACTGTCTCCCCACTTGATCCTTTGATGCTTTCGAATATAATTAGTATTTAATTTGTCATTATAATTATTGTAATGATTTGCAAATTAATATTCATATATCTAATATCCGTGATTGTCAAAGCATTATTTGTAATTCATTGATTCATAATTAATATAATAAATATTTTCTATATGTTTTTCACGTGAAATATGTTTTGCAAGGAATGTTTTTTTTTTACAACGCAGAATATTTTTGGAATCAAAATTCAATTATATTAATATTAGAAAATTACGAAATAGTACATTAGTCTAAAGTAAAATCACTTTTCTTCATAAAATTTTATTTTTCTAGCTTCTCCAATGATAAATGTAAAGTATATTACGATGATGAAACTTGACGAATATCAGATGACTCAAATTCTATGAAACGTTTTTAAATAATGATTATATTCTTTCGACAACGTGGTTTCTTAAAAGGCATTTTTGATTTTTAATTAATTTTTCAATCTTTAAAAGGCTGCATTAACAAATTCAAAGAATGTGTTGAAATGACTTTTAGAAATTCAGGAATGTACCTTCCTTTTGTTATGGAAAAAATTTTAATGAGGGATCCATTACCACCTATGAATTAATTACTTTTTCTACTGTTAAACACTTTTTGAGGTATATAACAAATAAAAAGTTCTTTTTTATTTGCTTAATTTCAAGGTATATTAAACTGATAGCGATATTTACCAAACAAAAAAAATTTAGAAAAATTTATTATTAATAAACGACGGTAAATTTGAAGAAAATTGCTCATGCAGTAAGCAAAGAAACACCGGGAAGGAAATAATTGTGCGATTGTAAAATACAATAACCTACACTTGGAATATTCAGGGGAAAAAAAGACATTAAGTTATATGAAAATCTCATTTAAGATAGGATTACATCAATGGGAGCCGGTGTCCTGGCATTGGGGTAGCGTGCGTATCTTCCTCGTGATATGGGCATGGTTGTTCTGTGTTCTATCTGTGAGATATATGAATGAGCCCCCCTGTAAAAAGGGGTTGTGCAAGCGAATGTGTGTGTCACCTTCATTTGAGCTAGAAGTCAGACTTCTGCCCTTTGGGTGCTCAGGGGTTTTTACCCTCAGAAGCTACCGCACCCCCTTTCCGTAGAAGCACGGACACGACATTATCATCACATCAACGGGATATCTGAGCTTTCCTTGTGAGCGCTTACTTATGTACTGCATGAAGTGAAGCCAGAGCGTTAGTATCTTTATGTTAGAAGCTTCTCGAATAATAATTTTTTTAAATTTATATCTGTATTTTTTTATGTTTACTTTAAATCAAAAAAGTAGATACAAATTGATGCAATATATATAAAAACACAGCTATGCGATTCAACGTTATTATATAGTTTATCTCATAAATTGCTAAAAAACGAAGTGTAGAAAACCTTAGCATAAACTGATGGTTTTAAATTATCAAAGTGATGACAAACCAAGTGGAGGCTACTTTGATTAGACCTCGTAATCTTGAATCTACAACTAACCTATTCTTCACATTATGCCGATAACGTTTGGCTCACTACAGTTAACTTAACATGCTACATGCCTACACACACACTTGTCTAAGGTGGAATTGTGTCTCGAATCAGTCACAGACTTTTAATCATATTTTCCACTATGATTCATGCTATCTAGCATCTTTATCGACTATTGATATTTGGGACATTTATAGCAATTTCATTCTATATGTAAACATGAAAGACTCACGGCTTCATAAATCGTGTCTAAAGTATTGCCTTTTAAACTAATTATTAATTTGATTGAAATACATATTAAAATATAATTCTTCTTTTTAAAATTATATGTATGTTTATTTGTTTAAACACAGTGATTAAATGTTCAAAAAGTGTAAGGCATTGATACTGAAGGCGAGAAATTTGAGCACAAAAGATAAAATTTGACCGTAAAATCACTAAAACGCTATATCACTACCGAGTTTACAATATTAAGAAAAAAAACATAAAACATGATATATCTTTACAAATTTTAAAACCACAGCATTATAAAACGCAAATGGATCGAAAGAGCGAAAAAGTTATAGCAAGAGTCTAATAATCGATTTGATAAATATTTTCAAAGTCTTTATAAAAATCTACATTTTTCCATAGTAATTGAAACTAATTTAAATTTAAATTTCACAGCCGAAAAATTAAACTAAATTTCCTTAATTGATGGTTCTTTAAATACCTTAAGACATTCTAACAAAAGTAATCTTTCAGATAACAATTAGCAGCCCAAAAATTGATGGCCTGAAGATAAACAAGCGGTTGCATCTATGCAATAACCAGATCAATACAATCAATTTTCCTATATTGTGATAACTTCCTAATTCCCGTAATTAGGAGAAAATAATGTGGTATTATACAACTAGCTATAATGCTAATATTGAACATTTTGAGTTGAAGAACCTTCTTTGAAAGAATCACGCACACAGTTTACGACTTTATTTTTACGCATTCTCTACTACCATCTGTCCAGAGTGGAATAATTCACAACGACTTGCATTCACTAAGTTCCTCTGGAAAGGTATCTATTGACAAGCCACTTAATATCACGCTTCTCAATGATAAACGACTTTGGACTGTTGTCTTTCCCACAGTTTATAACGCAATCCAGCGTTGAAGGAGAGCGCTTTGCGTAGCAATTAATCACATTAAATACTGGTTTCGCTCCAATAGACAGGTATGGATCTAACGATTGATCGGAAAAGCGTTCTTTCGGGGAATCTCTCTCTCGGTCCGTTGGATGACAGCTGTCGAAAGCGGAGCTGTTTGAGGTGAATAACATTTGAGATATTTATTGGAGTGTAGGAAACACACGTTCGATTCCATGTAGGAATTTTATATCGTGTATTTCAATTATCTATATGAAGAGAGTGATTTGAATCTGAATAACATTAATTAGAAATGTAGTACTATCGATAAACGATATTTATGGATTAAGCAATGCATAAAATTTACAATCTTACATAGCAATGAAATTGGAATAAGTTAATATTCAAGTATTTATATATATGCCATACCATCAGTCTTACATTACTAATTGTTTGGAATAGGGCGATATTTAACATGTCTATAAAATATTAGCCAAGATCAAAACCAAGTTCAAATTGCTTTCAACTGATTGTAAGTGTGATATAACTTCTTTCAAATGTTTAATCTTAGAAAATTCAATGCTCTGATTCGCGATGGAGGTAACTCAGACTTTATTCTGAGTTCCTATTTCCTTTAATATCATTCATGTATTAATCATGTTGAGCGCTTAATTTGGGATGAGATATAAATCCTATAACACAGGCATGGCTTTAACGTTTAGGGTAAGTGGCATGCGGAATAGCATACCATTCTCATTATCCAATAAAATTTGAGAATAAGAAGATATCCTCAAGAAAGAAAAAAATTTTTTGTTGAATAAATGAAATTTTAAAACTCTATGATTGAGATAAACTGGAATGTTTTAATAAAGTCTAATAAAAAGCCTACTTTTAAAATTTAATAAAGACAGTATATATATAATTACTTTTTGAAAGTATTCTGTAATATGTTTATATGATATTTAAAACATAATTCGAATAGTTTTATTTCAGGATTCATCAAATACATGTATAATGATTAAAATCTATTTCATATTACATAATTTTTCAGCAGCACAATTAAAAAAAAAAAGAATTAAGCCAAACCAAAATGGAATTGCAGTGTTTTTTTCTTAACAAATTTCTGCGTTTAAATTACACATATTTTTTATAACGTTTGGCATTTAGTAATGTAAGTAATTCAGAAATATTCACGACTTGTTTTGATGAGGATAAAAGTAACATAATCTAAATATCCTTTCATAGACTTTTCCCAATATTTCGTGATTTGCAGTTTTTTCCCTTAATTAGGCATTTCCCATTGGAAGTAATGTTATATATCTTCTTCTTCAAGGCAACTTTGAAAAATGGAGAAGTATCGATGTTGGAGGCCTACCATGGTTTTCATTCTTTAACAGAGGCTGCAGATTTTTTCCTTTTTTGCATTTCACATTGTAAGTAATATTCTAAAATACAAAAATTCTTGCTCAATTAATGTCTTAAGCATCATGAGTTCAATACTTTGAACATCTTCTTCATGGCAACGTTGAAAAGTGGAGAAATATCAGTGTTGGAGACCTACCATTGTTTTCATTCTTTAATAGTGGCCCAAAGTCTTCTTTCATTCTTTAATAGAGGCCCAAAGTCTTCTTTCATTCTTTAATAGAGGCATTAATAATATTTTGATAGCTTGGTAAATCGTTATTGGTTCAATAAATCTAAAAGTCTTTTTTCAAAACATTTGCTTAAATCATTTTATTTTTCTAAAGTTATTTATTCAAATTATTTTCTAATGATATAATACTTCATTTTAACTACAATGTAAAAGTATTTTAACTATTATTTCAATAAAAGTCTCGCTATTTCAAAACTATTTTACAACAACGAGCATTATCTTTTTATAAAGAAGTAAATTCATAATTCCATTTAAATAATGAAAACCATTCATTCAGAATTTTCCTTAAGTCATTACCCAAAGTTCTTACACTAAAAGACTTAGAATCCATGATGAATATTAATTAGATGCTTTTTATATAATTTAAGGAATCCAAATAACAAGATAGCTTCTTTTCTTTATAAATTTTTTAAACATTGACGCATTAAAATAGACTCTAAAAGTTGTTTTCTAATTTGCACGTGAATATGTTTTACGATGTTGCAGTCAATATGAGATTGGGAAGATAATTGATGATAAAAAAAACTATCTTAAATTTAAACACGATTTACTTATACATTAATATTAAAATATTTTGTTTATGAATAATTAAAAACATTTACCCTCTAAGATTTCTTTGCATGTAAAATCTTTTTTATTTTCTTTCAAAATTATTAATAAGTGACTATATAAATAAGTGAATTGTCAATCTTTGGGGATTTTTATGCTAATTACCTGATACTAATTACGCAAATTACTTCAAGCTAAATATTATAAATATTTATTGTGGACTATTCATGATGGAAGTATAAAATTTCTCAACGAATTTTCTCGAAGGGACATCGTTAAATAAAAATATATGATAATTTTAATTTCATGCTATTGAAGTATTCACTAATTTTAATGGATATTTTTATAAACTTTCCTTTATAAATATTTCATAGCAAACAAGAATGGAGCGAAATTTTGTAAATAAATTATTTTTCTTCTTATAATAATCTCAATTTTCTTAAGTAAACCGTTAATTTTTTTATTGATTATCATTTTTATCTACGCTACAGAAAAATTTTAACACAATAATATAATTAGTAGAGCTAAAATATTGCTACATCGATACGATTTTTCTTGGCTTTTTATCATAAAATCGATTGCTTTGACTTAAAAATCTTCACTTTCGCTTAAAAACCATTAAAAATAATTACGAATTTAGAACGGACCTTTATTATCAGGATATTTTTAATTTTCCCGCATATTTAAACAAGTGGAGTTATTCTATCGTTATCTTTATTCATATATGGTTGTTTTTATGATTCGCAGTTCGGTGAAGGATACTGAATACCTTGGGTTTCAACCACAGTTTAAAAATTATATCCATATGTTTTTTTATAAAGCATTGTTGAATCTTGTGCAGACATACTTAGGAGGTTTGCACAGTATACATGTCAGAGTTCTGGTATAGATGTACCGCGTCTGGTAGAGATCTGGGTAGACATGGGGTCGAGTCCTGGTTCCACCATGGTAGTTTTCTATTCTGTTTTATTTGTGAAGTGTGTTGAAGAATCCCTCTGTGAAAAAGGGTTGTGCAAACGAATATACGTGTCATTTTCTGATGTTGTTACTAGTCCTGTAACGGCTTCATTTCGTACGGGATCTAGGGGAAATTTCAATTTATTTCATGAAAACCTAAATGAAATATTTTACATTTAAAAACGCTAACAATATTACTACGGAATATACCGGAAATTTTATCTTTATTACAAATGTATTTCGGAACTCTATTTTTAGTTTGAAAAATGCCGATAAACATTTATCAATTGATTTGTTAAGTCCATCGGGAAAGTAGGAGATTATAAGATTCGTACCTCATGATTTTCAGATCATATCTTGATGACGAAAAGCACCTGCGCCCTCTTCAACGTAATTCCTCACATCAATGGCTTGAGTTCAAATATGCTTTTATTGTTGTTCTCGAAAGGCAAGATCAGAATCCAGTATTTCTCAATCTACAAGTTAAACCTTTCCCGCCTTCCTGTGAGTTTTATTGCAACTATCAGAAATGACACGTAGTTATTCCCAAGTTTTATCAACTAATCAAAAACTCTTCAAGACACTTTGGCTTTGATCCAAACATTTTATATATTTTTTTCTAGCTTTGCTGATGAAAGCAATCATGTTTTTATCTTTGTGATTTAATATCAAAGAACCTTAATCAATTTTACACAAAAATTGAGAGAGACAGATAGAACGACAATCCATTAATCAGTTGATGTAGTAAGTCGAGAATATAATGAAAATATAAAATTGAAATTGTAAGCATATGTATATCAATATTAATAGTTATATATCGATCAATATAAAACTATATATCAAATATCATTCACTGATGAAATTTCATCAAACAATTGCAATGTTAATCTGTTCATTGACTGAAATAAAAATGATTTTCAATCACAAATTTTGTTCAAAGCATAATAGAGGTCCGTAATTCAGCATTTAGACAACTTGCTTAATTTTATTTGCTTAGCTTTCTCCAGTTTTTAATCATGAAACTTACAGATACAGACATACTGAAATGACTAATTGGTATTCAAAAAAATATCTAAACAGACTTGATTAAACAAAGCCATGCGATCGAACTTGCCCTTCATTGTTCCAATCCTAAGTTCAATTCACTACGTTTCGTTTCAAAGTAACTTTAAAACTATTTTGGAAGGACGTTGCAACTTTAAACAACGGACAGAAGAAAAAAACTACACCTGACCCTACATCCCCGTCTTCAAACTTCCGCATATTATCAGCGGACTGACCTTTCAATCATAAAAAAACATGGTTTCGTTATTTTGATGATTCTATACATTTCAGACCTCTGAATGAGAAAAACACTTTTTCGGAATGAAAGGCTTTTGATGCCTCAAAACATTTTGAGTTGGATGGATAAAATTTGTTTGCGGTCCTTACATCCAATTTGTAAATTTCTATTACATTCTGTGTGTCTATTCGAGTGTTAGTGAACAGGATAACTGAGAAACTCGAATTCAATTTAATATATATTTTAACTTATAATGCTTAGACTGGTATCAAGTTTTAAACCAAATTCGACAATGGGTTTTTCACATACAATCTGTACATTCGTATTTATGTAAATTGCAATTCAAAAAATCTCGACTTACATAAATGAAATTCCATGTACCCTTAGATTACTAAAATAATAGAGTTGTGTCAAATTTTGATTTCAATCGGTAGATTAAAAAGCATTCAAAATACAAACATACTTCTTTTCTTTACGAAGCACAAAATGCATTTCTGGAAGACTGAAAATAATAATTTGAGCATTCATAAAACTCATGACCTTGCTAAATATCTACAGTTTCCACATATATGGAGGATAGATAGGCAGGTAGGTAGGTATGTGGGGTTTATTGGCACAAGAATCATTTGTGGCCATATTTCGCCAGTCATAAAATTTAAATTAAGACTACATTAACATGAACACAATCAATGCATTATAAATTAATACCGATTGAGAAAAAGTGCAAAAAATATAAACTGTATAGCAATCAGCTTATAAAATTTTATAATTTATGAATCACAAAAATTAAATTAATTTTGAAACAAATTTAAATTGAGAGTTAATGATACAACTCCATAATGAAGCACTAAAAGACTTTAAAAGGTTGAAACGCAGTTAGATACAAGTAAAAAGATGAATCGTTTTTTCCGCACCATATGGAGGGAGAAACGCGTTAAACAGGCTATGTATTATTTGAAGGACTGATGGAAATTCAGACTTTTTATCTTTGTATACCTCTGCGCATTGCTAAAGCAATATCACTTCTGTAAATTGTCAATTTATCTCTTCATACAGAAATGCAGGTAAGCTAAACATTTGATTCTCTAAACAACTCAAACAAAAAATACAAAAACTATGAAAATTTTAAATTTATCCTACAGTCTATCGCGATGCTGTCTATTGTGCCGTATGAGAGTTAGTCACAACTTTTTCGTCTCATTATAGGAATTCAAGTTATATTTAAATGCGTCATACCAGAGTCCACAGTACTGCATACAGCGTTTTGAGCATCCAGAATACCAGTATCGAATAATGATATTTCTAACCTTAATATCTTTCATCATGAAATACAATATTGTAATAATATTTTCATATCATCTCGTCATATCAATAACCCACCAAACTGAATTTCGGAAATAAAAACATTCACGAATGCACAATTTATTACAAAGATCTATCGAACTTCTCTCGAAGCCCGAAAAACAAGCCTGTCCCTTAGGGCTGATCGAGATCCTACCGGAAAGTAATTGATACCATGTTACATATATCACTGGTAAAGCCTTTAGAACAACTCAATCGATTATCCTCTGGCCGTCTTACTCAGATCCAGGAATTGCGCAATCATTTTTTTGCTTCCAGTAAGTCTAAGCTATATCGAGATTCGAAAAGCAATAAAGATTGTTTCGCACCTAATTTTCGCTAATTTATTTCCATGTCTCATCCCGACTCCATCAATAACCATATCTTATTGCCAGTACAGTAAATGCTATTACTTTCAACTTTCCTCCTATAATTGTCAGGGCAAAAATTACGGCAACCATTTTGTACTGGTAGGTGGTAAAGTTTGCTGTGTAATGAGGTACTTTCTCATTTTCTATGAAAAGAATTTGACTCTTATAATTTATTCAATTGAGTCTCACAACAATGTTGCAAACTTAGTCCCGTATATCTTTCCGAGAAAGACAAATTATATGTTGTTTTATTCGCCTTTAAAATGTGCTCTTTTTTAGTTTTTGTAATCAATACAAAGTGTTACACGTTCAAAAAAGAAATTGTAATAACTAAAAATTCATTTTTTTCTGATAAATGTGGAAATTCGCTATGAAAGCTGCTGTTTTCTTGTGTCTTGTGCTAAGATTTGTACTACCGTGATTAATTCAACTGAGTTTTACAGAAGTTTTGCAAGACGGCGATATGACCTAGGGGAGTGCGTTTTGACTGTGATCTTTGAGTTCTAGGTTCGAGTTCAGTTTCAGGCATAGTTTTCACCTTGTCATCCACCCGTGAGGTGCGTGAAAGAGCCCTCTCCCCCGAATTGTAAGAAGTAGTTGTGCAAGCGAATATGTGTGTCATCTTCATTTGAGCTGGAAGTCAGAAGGTCAGGGATCTTCGACTACAGAAGCTACTGTACATGGGACTTTTATTCCTGACAGTTCGTCAGAGGGCTTGTAAAAGCATTATAAGTGACAACAATAATATTGCGGTCAGTTCAGTACAGAAGGCTGAAGAAATACAGTTCAGTAATTAAAAAAAAAAAAAACTCCTCAGTCGACAATCAAGGACAAATTTATGTTGGTAAAGGGTTAGGCGGTTTTTCAAAAACTAAACATTACTGGTTTTCTCTCTTTCATTTGAGACCTCGTTATCTACATACATAAGCAACTTGAAGCATACATTCATAGGTTTTATACATATATATTTTTTGCAATCGTTCTTGAATGTCTCCATTGTTGTCAGCAAATGATAGCATTAAGTGAGCATGAATGATTGTCTGATAAATGTTTTGCACGTCACCGTACTTTACGTTAAAAAAGATTATCATTAAAACTGCAATATGCCAAAACTTCGTTAAAATATTTCAACAAATTATCTTGAAATTCATAGAATTTGTGCCAGTGATATTAGTCTCGAACATCCTATATCCAACTGAAAATTACACCTCTGTTAAATACAATGACATTCCTTTATAATACCAGATTTCATAACCAGTAATAATATTCTTACCATCATTAATATTTACATTTACTGATTAATAAATGCTGCCAAAGGTAGCGAGTTAGAGCAAGTCCTTAAAGATACAGCAGTCAAAACAATTATAAAATCACAATTAAAATTCTGCATTGTTCTTAACAGACATAAATTGCTTTGATTATATTTATGCCTTAGGTAGTAATTATTATATTTTATAAAGTTAGGGAAAAACGATGTATTATTTCAAGCAATTGAAACCATTTTCCTCGGCCTTTATACTCATTAATTTACTTCCTATTCTGAATTTCATGCCTCTTATCCTTCATTAATATCAGCACGACATTACTTAATTTCAGCAGAAAATGAATGCTGAAGATCATCATTAAATGATAATTCTCATGATTACATTCATGCGGAAAATTACCATTATTCTGTGACTTCCTAAATATTAATAACTGCTCGAAAGAATTTGCTTTGTAACTAACTTTAAAATGTATTAGACGCATAATTAACGGTGACTAAATTGTTAAATATTTTATGTGTTGGACTGTTTTATACATTCCAGAGAATACTTTTAATTGATAAATTGCAAGAGTATTGTAATAACATTTCTAAAATGTATCATCAGAACTGTTTGTATAGAACTGTTTAAACATATTTCATAACTTTAATTAACTGTAATTAAAGATGATTTGCTATAACGTAAAATCCCAAATGATTATTTTTGATTATTAATAATTAGTTTGATACGTTAGCAATAGCATAATATATAAAATTTGAAGTTTTCATGAATTATAAAGTACTTATGTACCATTGCAATAGCTGTTCAAAAACATTATGAAGATCATCTTTAAATTGCAATTATATAAAACAAAAGGCAGCTCAAAAGTTCAAAAATAATGAATATATATGAATTAAACTGTGTATAATTGCCCAGAATTAAACGATCAGAATGAACATTAAATGGGACCAACATGAAAACATTACTTATATACTTCTGCTAAGGAATATTAAATATTTACCAATCTAGATTTACTTTAACTATTCTGAAAAACACTTGGGCTCGAAATTATAACGAAAATTCATCGTTTTTTTGGAAATAATATAGTTTTTTTTGTCTCCTAAACTTAATTTATCATGAAACTGAAACTTTGCGTCAGATGTCTATTCATTTCTCTTTAAGAATATATAAAATATGATCCAAAAACTTAACCCATTTCGTATTCTGAAGGAATCAAATAAAAGTTCAAATCTTCAAATCCCTTCTTTTTATTTATATTAGAATTCACGTAAAGCTTAATATAAAATATCAAACTTTATCATACCTTTACATATCAAACATTACAAGATATTTGACTGCTGCTTTAACTTTGTATAAAAAAAGAGTTATGGAAAGAGTTATCTTGGAAAGAAAACAAGGAACGTGCCATAGAAATGCTAAAGGAATCCTTTTATTATTTGCCTTTCAATGCAATTTTATTATGACCTCACTAGATTATTGTGAATTTATTGAATTGTAGAAACGTAACATAAAATGGATCCTGATAGAACTTTCAATACTCTCCAATAATATATTCTGATTTTTTTCCTAACTTTTATTGATATAGCATGAATTACAAAAGACCTCACAAATATATCCATACAGACATGGCACCACTAGATGCTGTAGTGCATATGTGCTGTTATTTTTTACTATAATTCTAGAGATTTTTTTTGTTTGAATTCTTTATTATTCTACATCATGTGCTTTTGAAGATGGTTTCAGTATTTTTTTTATCGGTTGAATTTTGACATCATTTTGTGAAGGTTTAAACTTTTCAGAATTACTTCCTCATTACATTCAATTCTTTCATACATAAATAATTAAGTTCTAGTTATAAAAATAATAAAATTAATTGTTTTTCGAATTACTTGTTTTTTCTTAATCGAAATAAATATCTGTAATAACGAATTTATAAACGATAATATAGAAATGGACATTCATTGGTAGTCATTGATAATATTATTTTTTAAAAATTTAGTCTTTAAATTTTAACTTTTAAATTTTTAAATTTTTAAACTTTTAAATTTGAAATTTAAAGTAAAACACAAAACACATGAAAGTTTAAGGGGAACAGATGATAAATGGTTGCTTTATAAAGCAGCATTATTCAAAACTGATATTCCGTTGAATGCTTTAGTAAATAATTGCTAGCTGCTAGAGAGTAACATGGCTTTCCTACATTTGAAATCTGCCCTGTATCCTTTGACGGTCTTTCTGATAGTCAATAATTTATAGTTATAATAAGTGTTTTGCTACTTTGGGAAGTGGAAATACTCTAAGTCGTTTTGACCAACAGAAGTGTCAGCACTTACCCTTTATCTAAGAACCTTTGTTCGTGGACTTGATGAGATCCGCTAGATCAAGCGGACTTAAAGTCCAGCCGATATCAGTTAAATGCCCCTCATTGGATTTATTCAGACAGCTTTGGATTAGGAAATCAAATTCGTGTTCTACCCAATCCGAAAGGTAGGATTCATCCCATAATAATGAAAAATACTATTTAATACTGAATATTCAGACGGATGTATAACAGGAAAATTTTTTAGTTTAAAAAAAATAACTCTTGTAGCGAATTTATTTGATAGGGTATAAATTTTTTCTCCCACAATTTTTTGGTTTTAGCTAAAAAAAATTATCGATAGAGGACGTTGCAAATCCCTTTAATCATTTTCTTCGCTTGAAATCCAACAAAATACGTAGCTTTAGAAAGGGGCATTGTTTCAACTTTAAAATTTGTGCTTTGGTAAAGGTCGAACAGTAGAGAGCTGAACAGCAGATTCTACAAGAAAATTTTGTTCTGCGGTTTTCATTTTTAGAAATATATTTAAAAAATTTATGCGATTTTCAATAATTTCTTTATTTACATTACTGTCTGTAACACCATCTGTCGACAATTTTTTTAACTAAAGCCAAAATCTATGTGAGGAAAAACTTATGCCCTGTCATGAATTTGTTACAAGAATTCTTTTTTAACCTTATCCTTTTTCCTACTGTACCTTTTTAAAATTTATCATCTATTTCAGAACAAACTGTATATATATCGAAAGTCTCAAACATTAAGGTTTCAAACACTAGAAAACATTGTTAACGTAATTGAAAAAAATAACAGACGTTCCAAATTTTTTTTCTTTATCGATTCATTTCTGCGTTAATGATCAGAGATTTCATCTTTTAAAAACCTACAATTTTGTCACTTCTTTGTTAAGGCACTTGTGAGATAAAAAGATATTTTGAAAAAATTCTAGAAATTCTTTTTTTTATCCCCTTACATCTTTTCATTGCAATGAATTCTCCAGGAGACATAGAGCTTTTAGTAAGATTTCAAAAATGATTGTCTGATAACTGTAACAATGATTACTTTCACCTTAAAAGTACTACTTCCATTCAGAGCTATGAACATATTATTAAGATAGACGAAATGTCGTAACTATTACATCCTGAGGAAAAGTATTTCTCAGAATTTTGTTGTCAGTTCATGTATAGATTGTATTTCACTTTTCTTACTGGAGAATGAGGTTGGCAAGCGTTGTTCTTTTCGCATTCTGTTTAATTCAAAGTTATATGAATATGTATTAATAATTTAAAATTCATTCAACAGACAAATGAATGAGAACAGACATTTATAAAGAAATAATATTGTTGCATAATTCATATTAAATGCTTAAAGAAATATCTTAAGGTACTCCTTCTGGCCGTTTTATGGGTTTTTGGATGTATTAAGATTGAAAAAATGTCGTAACTATTACATTTTGAGGGAAGCTTTTCCAAAGAATGTTATAGGCTTGTGGTTGCAATTATTACATAAAAGGATTGTATACATTCATTACTGGTGCGCGATCTAAGTAATGCATATTTTTTATGATATCCTTTTTTAATTTAAGCTATACAAATATATTTTTTTAATTTAAGCTATATATAGTTTATGATTTATTTATAATGAAAGTGTATGAAAAAAATGATACTTATAAAAAGTATTATTACAAAATTAAGTTCATGTGGATATTTATGAACTCATATAAATTGTAAATATATGTATGTGATTGACTGAAATACCGTTTGTGTTTTGAATTCGTGTCATTAAATCTCTGTAAATTTTATTTACACTTTAGTATATATCTCTATTAAAATTCAATTATTTTCTTTGTAACACTTTCGATTATTTTGACAGTTATCTTATTTCAGTTTAATAAAATTTTATTAAAACATAAGCTAAATTTAACTGAAGGTTTATCGTTGAAGCATATTCAGCTGCTCTTGCTATCTATTTAATATGAAAGTCAATATGTAACTAGAACCTTCAATAAAATAAATTAAATTAAAAAAATATTTTATTAATGTACGAAATTGGTGTTTTCCTTTAATTTAAATTATTTTCTATCTTTTAATATTGAGACTGATGTTTCTGAAATCTATTATGAAGTGACGCCTCTAATATGGAGCAAAATTTAATTTAATTAATGAAAAATGAGTCCTGAAAATATTAAAGAGGTGAATGAAATCTTCTAACTTCTCACCCAAATATATTTAAACTTCGATAGTCACGTAATTAATATTATTATAGAAGCCTTACAATTATTTGTTCATTGCACTATATATATATCTCTGATTTGCAAAAAGCTGTCATGGAATTATGTTGAAAATATCACATTTTATATTTGTTCCATAACATTACGCTCCTTTTTAAACACGTGCTGAACATCACACTTCCCTTTGTTCAATTTCAATAAGATATAATTTTATTATACAGCTTGAGTTATTGTCAAAATGACGGCAATCACTGATACATTCTTAGCGTACTCTTTCAAGTTAAATTTAACTTTTATTTTGTGAGAAATTAATTGTTGGAAAATAGGGTTATAATTTTTTTAATTCATTAAAAATAGAAACTGAATTTATAGGTTAAAACGTTGTTATCCATGAAAAAAAAGATAATTTTTAAGAGGATTTAAAAAAAAGTTTTATGCTGTAATATTTTCAAGAGTTATCGTAGAAAAATTCCAAATATTGGCGTAATATTAATTAAAGTTTCAAATTTCTTTTTGTCTAGGTATACTTTTTTATCCTCCAAAGTAAATATTACATACCAAGTGCTGTATCTCTAGATCATATGATCTGGTGTGTAGAGCCCTTACACACACACGCACATTCATACATATACTCAAACGCATATTCATTTGATAATCAGCCTTGGAGTGATTCCGGACATTGATTGACCTGAAATTGGTATATTTTTTTAAGGTGGAGGACGAAAAGATCTAAAAGAGCACTTTTTAATTACAATATTCCTTTTTTATAAATCAGTCAATTTTAATGATTGATTTAGAAGTTGACTCATGTAACATTGATTAACAGAGCAAAGTACGAAAAACATTTAACAGTTATTCACCAATGCATTTTTTTCTCAAGTTACATAAAATGTAAATATTATTATTATATTATTTAGACCAAGTTAGCAGTACTAAACAATGTGTGCGCCAAATACTAATCATTTACAATTTTGCCATTTGGCCCGAATTAGAATGCGTATCCTGTATATACTCAAGCATGTTTACTGTAAATAAAAATCTGATTTATTAAATCAATGATATAGATATTGCAAACGATCATAGAAACTTCTACCTAGCATTTATTTTTTTAGAAAACATAACATTTAATATTTATTTAATTTCATCCAATCACGTGCGCAAAATTACATTTTTATATTTAATTTGCAATAACTATTTATTTTTTAATTTCAGTTTATTTTTCAATCCGATGGCAACATATCGATCAAAGATATTTTTTTCCCTTTCTCTTGTAACCTGTTCTTGCAGCTTAAATTTTATTGTTTCGTCCGATATATATTGTTGAAAAATATAGTGAAAATATTTATTTAAAAATTCGTAAAAAATAGAAGTGTAAGCTATATATGTTAAAATATTGGTACCATTAGAAAGTTACTTTTTTTATCTTTAACTTGATGTAAAAATCATCTTTGTGCAATAATATTTTCAGAATTTACAGCAGAAAAACGTCGAAATTTCACTTAATTTTTAATTCATTCAAATTCTAATTAAAATTTCAAAAAAAGGGCTCCGAGGTGCACATTTCGGACCTCCAAGGTATACATGTACCAAATTTGGTAGCTCTAGGTAGAACGGTCTGGCCTGTAGAGCGCCAACACACACACACACACACACGCACACACACACACACACACACACACATATATATATATATATATATATATATATATATATGAATAGCTAATTAATTTGCATATAAGGCAATAATTTCAAGCAATAACTATTCATTCTTAAATTACTGAAAATTGTCCATAAGTGATTGATATGAGCGCTTGAATTATGATAGAATAAAATATAATGGGTTGAAAATAATGGATTTCCTTATCTTTTACAAAGAAGAATGAACGCTTTGTATATGTGAGAAATGAGAAAATCCTTAACATTCATATAAAAGCTTTAATCCATAGAAAAAAGTGTGATAAACAATTTTTTGGCAGGTATTCATTTGAAGAGGAAAATTTATTACCATGGTTATAAATTAATTTTAACTTCATCAAAACTATTAACAGCATAACCTGAATTAAAAAAAAAGCCTTGTAAAAAATGACTTGACTTTGATTATCTTTATTATTTCATTCATTAAACTTTCGACTGAGATAGAACTTATAATTATAATCATTTATTACAACTTGAAAGACAACTTCTTTAATTACTAATGTGCTTTTACTTGGAGAGAGAAAGCCTTTCGTGAAATAATGAAGTTTCGAAAGGATCGTGTGATTTCAGTTCTGTCATATGATGCTTTTTATGTGATTTACATTCCGGTTAGATTAATTTTTATAAAAGATTTAGAGTGATATTAGAAAAATTAATCATAAGCCGTTAAGAAAAACTTATGAAATTTAAAGAAAAATTGCGAGTTGCGTCAAAAATATCTTCGACAATTCAGAAGATAGAGTTTTCATTGAATTATTTATCATCACTGATATTTTGAATCTTAATAAATTTATTTGATTAATTAAATAACAATAAGATTAAGAACTTTCTTTTTTAAAAATATGGTTTTGAATACATTAGATAAACCTGGAAGCGTTATGGAATTAGAATTTTTCGACATTTTGAATAATCACATTAACCTGCGTTTCATAAATATCTATTTCGAAAGAATGTTTTAAGTGAACGAAAGGATCTTGGGGAAAAATTCAAAACTGAAACTAACAGTCATTTGTCCTTGAAAGCAAGCATCTTCTTTCTGTATCTTTTGTTTGCTTATTTATATTAGTTTGTTATTTTCTTGCCATACTAAGGTTATTTTGAATTTGATTTTCAAACGTAGTTGAATGAGTGGAACTGCGCTTGTGCTGACTCCTACCATACCACAAGGGGATGTTTAATCCCTGGTGTCAAATTTATTAACCGCTATGAATCCTTTCATGGCGGTTAATAAATCTCTATTTCTTCACATTCACTCAATAAATCTCTCTATTTCTTCACATTCACTCTCTATTTCTTCATTTCACGTTTTCTATTTCTTTAAATATGAATTAATTATTATTAATAAATATAATACGTGGAATAAAATTCTTAAATGAAAAATTCCAATTAATTTGAAAGAGCTCAAACTATTTTGATTTTTATAAAAAGCACATTAAGATTAAAACTCGGGCAGGCATTATCAATGTATATTTCATATTTGAGCTTCTGTTTTATACTCGATTGTAGTTTTAATACTTTAGAATGGCTTTAAGTAGAATTCAATTGACAATTTTTTTCACGTCTTTTGCAGTTTTGTTTTATTATTTTCATGATTCCCGATCATTATATTTTTGATTTCCAAAATCTTTGGTATTATCGTATAAATTTCTCAAAATTATCTTTTTACATTCCAGTTTATGATCCTTTTAAAATATAAAGACAGAAGTGATGAAAGGTTATTATTAATTTAATGCACGTATTAAATAGAATTAAAGCAGAAAATTTTCTTAAGATTTAAAGTCTTTTATTAGCTTAGGAAAATATTGAAATCTTAATTAATTTCATGAGATACCGCAACAGGAATAAGTATTTTTGATTTTGTGAGATCAAATAAACAGCTTAAGTGCTATCGATCATTATTTCCTTTTTGAATAATTAAACAATTTAGAAGAATCAAGAGAATATATTTAAATGTGTAAAAAGAATGAACTGCTTATGTACATTTTACGTTATGTTATTAAATGCAAAAGCCTTTAATATTTGAATGAGTTAACATTTTTATAGATTTTAAATCTTTTATAAAAGAAAATTCCAACTGAAGAGAATTACAGCATGTAAAATTGACGTTTCATATCCCTTTGAATAATTTTCTCAATAACTATGGAACTAAAGACGCAATTCCAGAATTACTACATTGATATGTGTCTCTAATTAAATGATAAATCTTCAACATTACATACATATTCCCCTCTCTGATTTTGACTTCAGATTAGGTGTTTAAATAATCGTAATAGCATATTTTTATTAAGTGTTAAACTATTTACCTTCACGATAAACGTAGTGTAATCAGAATGAACGGGATAAATTTTCAGGAACACCTTGAGGAAACACATCTAAAGAAAATGCAGTTACAATTCTATAGATTAAATATATGATGATTCGTTATAGAATTTTCCTTGTTTCATCTAGATTAAATAAAAAATCCTTACTTTTACAAGTATTTGCAAGTTCAAAGGTATACTGACATTCGGTTAGAATGTTTAGTTTCACTATAAGGCTTTAACAATATGAATTAATGTTGTAATAAATTTTTGTCTTAACAGGTAATAATGTTGTTAGTGTGTAGTAAAAAATGCTCATTATAATATATTAACTGCATTTTGAGATGAAACACATTGAAACTTTTTATGCAAACAAAAATTGCATTTGAGATTAAAACGTTTTTAATGCCAAATAAAGTCATTCTTGTTTCCTTTAGGAACAGCCTCAGCAGGAAATTAGTTAACAGCATTAATCAATTGCACAAGTAAGAAAAGAAAGTTTGGAATAATTGATTATTCTGTGTTTGAATTATATCAATTTCTCTACGAACTAGAAGCTTATTTATTATCTCAGAACATGTAAACTATCCCGATATTTTGATTTGCAGTAAGAAACTAAAAATAATAATGCTAAAATTCAATCAGAGCATGAAATTCGCTGTCTTTAAAACAGGTGATTATCATTTCTATTCAGACTTCCTTGTATGATTTAGATTTATTTTGCGCATCAAATGTTTTTAATATATTAATTTTTAAGCACTCAGTACAAATATAATCCCATCAAATATTAATTAACCCACCAGTTGTCTATCCCACAATACTTAATTTTTCGTTTCAGATGATTTGATGGCTTTATCTATAAAACAAGGATATAATACTGTTAGATTAAAGTACATTGATTATGTATCTTTTTTTAAATCAGACTATTAAAACTGATTATCCTTTATAAATCAAGCCTGAACCCTCCGCGGGTTAGCAATCAGCCTATTTTCAATTGCATCCTGCGTTTATCGTAGTTTAGAATGTTTATTTTTAAGATTCCAGAATTTTGTTATACTGTAGTATTATCGAGTAACATAAAGTACCAGCTCACTTTCTTTGTACACTATTTTAAAGTATTTGAAAACACCGCATCAAAATAGTGATTTTAAGGAATTACGCAGCAAGAGGGTTAATTCTAATTTGCGAAGAATTATTGCCAGTTAAACTAAACTGAATGAAAAATTATATACATAATTTTATTTTAAATAATGCAAATTTTAAATAGGATTGTATGAGTACTTGTGGAAACGACAAAAAAATATTCAAGTGAAATATTTGTGTCAAATATTTTCTTCCACAGAATAATTCTTTTGTCCTTAATTCATTCATCTTTGGTTGATTTTAATGTTTGCAAAGCCATAATACCTCTACCTCTTTAGGAAACGAAGGTAATTCAAAAAAAGATTATTGCCAGTTGAATCTCTTTTCTTACTTTTGTCGTAATCCTACTTTCTTCTCGAAAATCATTTTTAACTTAAACCCATTTTTACTAGACTATGCTTTAACGTAAATTTGTCTGGCGCTTTTTTTTTCTGCTTAGAAGTAACTTAACTGTAGAAGAATTTCATTTCCTGTTAAAAGTGCTGAGTAAAAAAAATGTAAATTTTCATAAAGCTAGATATACGTTTGAGCTTCCTATTAAATCAAAAGGAAGAAGCACGATAAACGACTTTTATCTTCCCCAAAACGCAAAGGCAGATGTTTTTGCTTCACTTGTTTTGTTTAAAAAAAACATGCTAATAATATGCTGATTTAGCATTCTGCTTACTAAGAAAAAGCTTCCTGCATTTTTTCCCTTGATGAAATGGTGATGTCTGTCCATTTACTTTTTGATACTTTATTATTGTTTTCTACATAAATTTAACCGCTTCTTTTAAAGAAGAAAACTCAATTTAAAATCTAAAAATTAGTTCATTAATGACGGTAAAAGGTGATTTTTGCTTCAAGAATGAATTAGAGACGAGAAAAAAAATCAAGGTTACATCTAAAACAATTAAAATAAAAAATGTATTTATAACTTCCGAGTTTTGAGGTTTCTGCTGAAATGAATTTTTATTTCACGCATTTTAAATTAAAAGTAGCTTTTTCCGGTGTTTAAAAATTATAATGTCAGTGAAAAATTAAATAATTGTGAAGAATGAATTATTTATTCAGTTTCAATTAGAATGAATTTAATTAAAGAGAAGAATAAGTTGTTTCATTTTTGCAGAAGCTGGTAAAAATAAAATTATTTAAAGTAGTAAACAGTGAATGCAATATCATATTAAAAAAAACTTTTAAAGGTGAACAAAATAACATTGCTGAAATATTTCACGCATCGTTTTTATAATAAAATTTGCATTGATAAATTCAAATATTTTTTATTAACTAACCATAAAACTGTCAAATTGAATTTAAATGCTTTAAGCTTTATCGGATTTAAATAACAATTACATTAAAAATTCTGAATATATTTATTATTATTTATTAATTTTTCTTGGTGGCATTCGAATAAAGTTTCAAATTTGAAAAGGAAAACCTAATACCTCATCCTACATTCTTTTTGAAATTTTGAATATGTATTCAAATTTTTTTCGTTTATGTTAAATTAAGAATTCTTTATTAAAAAGAGTTTCAAAAGAATTTTTATATAGTTCTTCATTAATAATATATTAGTAAAAAAGGAGTCATTCTTATTTGGTTGAGTTTTTTAAGTTAAAACAAAAATTTACAGGCTGTTAGGAGACTACCAATTAACTATAGCAATATAAGTGCTTTAAATAAAAACTATTTTAAGTACCTTATTGTGATAGTTTTAGACTAAATTATCCTTTCATTAATGCTAGAATAGTAATAAAAAACTGGTTATATATTTTACAAGAAGAAAAATTCTTTATTATGTAAGAAGCCAATAAGAAGAATTGAAATTGTTATAAGTTAAATACTTTGTGGAGCTCATTAGTGAAAAGATTGGTCTCGATTGATACATTATATCTATTTTTGGTATAAAGACTTCAATAAATAATAATTTAAAGAAAAATAAGAAATAAAAGAAGCTAAGAATTTAGAATTTATCAAAAGCTTCTTTATTAAGATATTAAAACAAAACTTTTTTATTCCTACTATAAGAATTTCTATAGTTTGAAAAAAAAATATTAGATTTCAGAAACTTTATTAAAAATAAATGCAAATCAACAAAATCTTTGTCGCAAATTCAAATTATATCATAAACTGAAATTACTGTTATTAATTATTTTATTACGCTGATCCAGTGTCAATTTTTAATTGAAAATTAAATATGTAAACAATAATTTAATAAAAATTAGCTGACTGCACATAGAAACATTCTTAACACTAAGATTTTTTTAATCAAATAAAGCATGATTGGTTTAAAATAAGATATTATTTCAGATGAATATGAACATATTGTATGATTATTAAAATATGGGTTTTGTTATTTTTCCGTCTTTTTCACTTAAATATTTGATAAAATGTTATAAATCATACGTGGATTTAATAAGAAGGTAAGATCGGTATTCATCAATTATCAAAAAATGCATTGCGCTTTTCTGCATTAAGAATTTTTAAAAATTACTTTTTTATACCAGCAATAATTCTAAATTTGATATTATAGCTCAGTTTCCTTTATATAGGAATTATTTGTTTGCATGTAAAACAAGAAATCTTTTTTTATTACATCCATAAATTTTCACTAATTTTACATTGTTATTTTTGCTCCCTTTCTTTCGTATGTTGTGTAATGTACAGACTTGGAGAGATCATTGCTCAACATCATAAAACATTTCTTTTTTTTTATAATTAAAAGGAAGAGAGGCAGTCATGTTTACTAAACATTAATGACTTTTTTTTGCTTTATACTATTAACTAATATAATTCTTTAGTTCTATTAATATATTTAATCACTTTTTTTTACCAACTCGATTTTAAAATCTACCACAAGAAATTTTAACAAGACACACATAAATAACGTATTAATAATAAAACAGAAATTCATAAAATATATTTGCCTTAGTAATAATTTATAAACTTTTGCTTCAGAATTTTGCTAGGCATTCAACAAATGATGGTGGATATTTAAATGATTATTGAACATAATTCACATAGAAATTATACTCCTAATTTAATCGGTGAAATGCGTAAATAGTTCAGCTGAAATTCTTTATTTAACTTTGAAACTTCTTTATTTACTCTTCTTTTAAAATATCGAGAGAAAATAGCTTCCGACATATTTTTAGTTCCCTCCATCCTTTTTCATAGTCACTTAAAAGCCAATCAGTCATGTTGTCAACACAACTCATTTCACGAAAAAAGTTCACACATTAGTTTGATGTTATTTTTATTTTGAGATGGAAATTTCTTCAGTATTTAACACTTCCGGCCTTTTGTACAAATGAAATTTTTCCTTTTTTCTCAAGAGGGAAAAAAATCGATTTCAGAAACTTCATAAGAAATGTAGTTTTCTTATTCAATGTATACAACAAATCAAAGAGAAGGGTTACTTATCCACATAAAAAAATTCCCGCAACACGGCAGATGGTATCTTTTTAAATACAATTGTCTAGATTTTCCATGTGATATTCACAATTATAACCATTTGTGTAATAATAATTTGTGAATGAATTTTCAAATATGTTGTTCTCGTAATTTTTACAATTTACTCTTTAAAATTACATTTGTTTCATAAATATTCGCCACATTTATGTTTTTGTACTTTGTTTTGTAATTGTTTTATTTAACAATCTAAAAATATATATATTTAGGAAATAAATTTCTCTTTAATCTTCTCTGAACAAGTTTAAGCGTTAACAACCGAATTAAAAAAAACAAATGATGTAATTTTTATGAAGTGATATAAAAATAATTTAAGGATGAAAATTGGTGACAGCTGCAACTCCCAAAAGTCAAAATGTTCAAGCATCGGAAGAAGAAACCTTCATTTAAATAGAAGGAATGTTTACACTAAACGTTCTTTAGAAACTATAAAGAGGACTAACAGACAATTCTTTCGTGCACCAAATTATAAAGCATTGTCTACTCACTTAACACTTAAAAGCAAAAATCGATTTTTGAATTTTTTTCGTCATTACATCATTTACTGTTTTCTTCTTTTCTGGTATTTCTTTTTCATTATTTTCATATCTGATCACATATTCAAACCAAAACAGTTAAAATACATACAGTGCAATGTATTAATATATTAAATTAAAAAGTATACAGTGTAATGCTCAATACAAATTATTCCTTTTATAATTTTCTGATTATTTTAAACTCACACATGTGCAAAATACTTGCTGCATAAACTTGTTTCCTTTATTTTATCTTTAAAGTATTGAAAGTTTTTCTCCAACTTCGTTGTCTTCACGCAATCATTAATTAAAAAATGCGAACAAAAAAGAAAAACAATTGTAATTTTAAGATTTCTTGTAGAAATTCTCACGTGCCAGAAACATTTCAATGTTTCTTAAATGTAAAGAACACGCAATCTTATCTGCTTTTTTTAATTCTTAAAAACATTTTGCCCCGCAGTTAATTAAATTTTGAATGGCATAAAGGAAACGTTTTAAGGAAGGAAACGCAGTCAAAATTTTGAACATATTTCCTGTGAAAGGAAAAAAACTGACATAATTATTACATTTCTACCACACTGATACAAATTATTTGTTACTTCTTGATTCATGCCATAAAGTCGAAATTTATGTCATTTGTTTTATAAACTGATAAGTTTTTTTGTTTAATATATTGATTTTATGTTTAATAAACTTTTTATCAGAGTTGCTTTGATATATTTTTTCTGGGTATATTGCAAAGTTTTAAGAACTTCCGAATAAATGCTAGAATTGCTTAATTTTTTACACAAGTTTTTCACCAAGTGCATCACAAAACAGGTATAATTAACAGATATGCTGAAAAGATACAGTTCATGTGGTTTTGAAATGTTTGGAACAAAATTTTATCTCCAGGAAATGTAGTTTATTCAGACAGATTGAAATTCAGTGTCGGGAAAGTATTTCTTGTTTAAATAAAATGAACTGATTTTGCTTATTAAAAAATGCGTATCATTAATTGAAAAAAGCTGATTTTACATTAAAACGTTCAATGACAAAATAATCTAATAAATTGTGAGAGGTAAAGGTCCTATTTATTTATTATTTCATTATTAAACAAGCATTGAATGATACCCATATTTCTTTAAATATTTATTCAATGATATTGAGTATGAGAGATGCCTATAATTAATGAATGATACCCATTATATTTTAAACATTTATTTATTGATGTTGAGATCTATTTTGAAATATTTAATAGTAATGGTTTCATTTTTGCTTAGGATCTTCAGTTCTGAAATCAACATTTAATCATTTATATCAATATTATCTATGGTAAACAAACAAACGTTTAAAAACTAAATACATCATATAAAAATATATCATTTTTTTTTTTAATATTTGAGAAAATTAGAATTTACTACAAGAGACATGTGGACCTTCGTTGTACCAAATAGCATAAAAATAATTTGCTTATGTAGTATTATTTTATGAACTAAGCGCAATTCAATTAGTGTGGTAGGAATTTAGAATTACGTTATTGAATGCATTTCATAAACTATGAAATTATTTAAGAATGCCTCTATTTTGAAGCATTTCATGAGATTTATTTCAATAAGACTGAATACTATAACAAAATAATTTGCAATATCGTACAGTATAATGCTGCAGAGAATTCTGTTTTGTGATATATGGAT
This sequence comes from Argiope trifasciata, assembly GCA_026543055.1. Lineage (NCBI taxonomy): Eukaryota > Metazoa > Arthropoda > Arachnida > Araneae > Araneidae > Argiope > Argiope trifasciata. The sequence goes on along the minus strand of JAPMOQ010026707.1, from coordinate 1,712,969 downwards.
AATATATTTATCTAAACAGTTTTGAAATAATTTAAATGTATGTTCTGACAGACATCACTGTTTTACTTTCGGCTATGCTTTAGAGTGAGATTGTTTTTCTTCTCTCAGTCTACATCTTATGTATGCAGCCACAATTTATTATCATCACAAAACACATACCTCCGTTTCTGTAGATAATGCGGCTTCTACCAAGTTTCATAAAAATTCTAAAACAATTCTTTAAATCTCTGAAAGGTATTTCAGTAAAGCATTACTCCCGGCGAATAATATTTAAAGGAACAATGATCGTATATTAAACGCCCTTTAGCATGTGGCTGTCTTGTCTTCTCAAGCATGCCCAAAATCTGTATATCAAAAAATGATTGAAACCTTTCTAGCAACTGAACTATGCATTCTCAGTGCCAGAGACATATTCCCATGGTGATTGGGAATACCATGGTGAATTAGTTTTCTCTTATGAAACAAACAAAACTCTTGTGGAAATGATAAATGATGACATATAGAATATGAATATGACTTTGATATTTTTCTCACTATAAAACCTGACAGTTTTATCGGTAGTTATATTGTTAATGGAGGCATGTGTAACTGAAGAAACATATTTTAAAGAATTTAAGATATATATATTAAAAGTTCGGAAAACGTTACTTTTATTTTATGTTTTTCAGTTAAAAAGCATCATTTTTATCCACCTGAGAAATATATGTATAATTTTTTTGGTTAAGATTGTAAGTCAAATAAAATTTTATGTTAAAATTTGCAGTTTTCTATTTTCTATCGAAATTCTTCCCATTGATTCTATTCACAAGTCAAATTGATTAATTTCACTTTCTGAATATTTTTTATATTTAACGTCACATCACTTGTTATATTTCTGATTATTTACTTTCTTAGTTACGTTCTCACAACAATAAGGGTCAATAATATATAATAAAAATAAATTATTGGAAACAAAAGTAAAATTAATGATTTCAGAAAAAAAAAACTCAACACCACACTCTAATACAAATCAATTACCGCACACTGTAGTCAATCCAATATGTCAATCTGTACCGCATTGTATTAGTGTATGTGAACTATGTAAATACCATAAACACATAATGTTATCACATCACAATAAATAAGTAAAAGATATTAGTCAATCACAGTCTAACTGTTTTTAGATTTTTGAGCAATTATTTTAATTATTATCTTTGTTGTAATTGTTTTTAGAAAAAGTAAAACATATTGTTTTATTACTTTGGATAAGATTGAAAATTATTGTTTGGATGCAGAATCTTTTAAATACAATCTTTGATTTAAAAAAAATGCAATAATGAAGTTCCTCATCAGTGAAATAATCATTTAAAACTGAATTTGATTTTATTATTTTTTTCACTTACCAAATTGATTAATTCCCTTTCACATCAAAATTTTAACAATAATAATACAAATAGCAAAGATACACTATTATATATTTTTTAACCATTAAATAAAATGTGTTTTTTCAAGAATACATTTTACAACGCTTATTTGAATTTATATTTTCAATGAAATTTTAAAAAAACAATGTGTATTTTTATTTTGTTATTTTTCTAAACTTGTTGTTTTTCAGAGTTCATCTGTTTGGCAACTTGAACAGCATGAGCAAAGGTGTGGCCGCGCAAAGAATACTATACATAAAATTGCAATTGTTATTATAACAGTATAACTACTATAGTTGCATGAATCAGAAGCATCAAACGTTGTTAATAATATCTAATTTTGTTGCCTTCGGTGATTTGATTATCAGATTATTAAGAAATTTTTGACTCAGGTTCTGCTTCTATATTTCCATGTATAATTCATCTTACAAAAGTTTCTCGTAACTTCGTCGACATATCTAGGCGTGCAAGCAAGGATATATCTTAAAAGATAAAATCAGTAGCAAAAGATTGTATGATCTTTTAGTTACATTAGTACACTTTCTATGAATGGATATTAGAAAAGTTTTGATTTTAACACTCGTCCAAGATGTATAGATATTGTGATTCTAGTTTTTCAGATTGACATGCCCAAAGTTGCGAGTGCATTTTTTTGCACACATCATACGTTATATAATACTGTAATTGTTTAAAAGGAAATATTTAAAGTGTTGTGGGTATATCCTTAAAAATTGTCAATGGTTTTCTAAATATAGCACCACTATATCTAGCTATTTTTTTCAAGCTTCACAATAGCCGCCTAAATTAAAACTTTTGATATTTTTGTTTTGTAAGGTGATTGTTTTTGTAGAGAATAAAAGCCTTCGGAACACTATTGAAGCATAGTTGGGATAAGTAATGGGATGTATAAAAAATTGAATATATATAAATTGGGATAAATAATGTAAATAAATGCATATCAGGTACTTAAGTGTAAAAATAAATGACATTTTAAAAAGTTCCGCCATCGCTTCATAGAATTATATAACAGTTGCATTACTGAAAGGCCAAGTCCCAGCGTTTCCCCCATCGTTTGGTAAACTGTGTACTTAAGTAAACATCTGTCAAAACTGTATGATTTCTCTGAGCCAAAACACCATGGATTTAGATGTAGCTGATACATTCGGAACTATGATACAATTTAACGAAAGAAATCTGCCAAAATATTTGTCTTTTCAACTGCACATGTTTGCTAATGACAGGGCTTACAGAGAAAGCCCTTATGTAATCTTATGTTTGACGCCATCCCTCAATCTTTTTTTTTGCTTTTAGTATTTCCATAGAGAGTAATCCCGGTCACGTTTATGCATTCGATTTATCCTTGATCCTTGAAGAACCCCTGGCTGAGAAAAAACCGTGACAGTTTTCACGATGGAGTGACCGAGAGGAAAGGAAGTAAGTGCGAACGTGGATTATGTTCTGTCTTTCAGGTGTTATGATAAATGTGAGTTTGCACTATGGGTACAACAAATGGCAGTGGTAATCCATCATTTGAAAAATAAACAGTTTTTTAACAATTAAAAGTTAGTGTAATAAAAACATTTAACTTTGGATTATATTTTTAATGTTCATATATTCACCATGCATTTAAAATCAGAAAATGTGGAATCTACGAGCCGGTGTCCTGGCATAAGGGTAACTCGTCTTTCCCTTAATCTGGGCCTTCCGGATTCGAGTCTTGGTTAGGGCATGCCTGGTCTTCTGCATTCTATCTGTGAGGTGTGTGAATGTGTTCCTTTGTAAAAAAGGGGTTGTGCAAGCAATTGTGACGCATGGAGTAGCTAGATCGTATTCTTGGCAGTTGGCGCTATAGAAAAGAGGAGAGACGGTTGACATTGCTGACAGGTAACTGTCAGCAAGCTTACCAAATGCATACGTCACAACAACAACAAAATCTATATGCCTAATTATGGATAAGTTATTAGGCTATTTAAGCAATTCCTCTATGCAGTTTCTGGTTAAAATTTGTGTTCAAGTATAAAAAGTATTAAGGTCTAGAAACACTTAAAATTGTTTTCATAATTTTGGGAAGAATTAATTCAAGTGTTGCTTATTCATTTATGAGATAACCCTAGTGCATATTTGCAGTTAAGTATTTGTGTTTTTAGTTGATTATTTGTATTTGCATAAGTTCTATATTTTTTGTTGTTTTTTGTAAGTTTTTTTTAAAATCTTATTTCTGGTATTGCACAATTTTTGCATTTCCATCATTTTTGTGCATATAAATTATGAGTTTATGAGTATCTTCAAATCATCCCTATGATTTTCAATTTTATATTATTGATAGCTATAGATTATGATGCAGTTCTATCAAAATACTTATATTAACTATCATACCCGTGTGAAACAAATTCATAATAATTTTTACTTTAAGCTATTTGAAGCGAAAATGGTAATGGCAGAAATTTTGAGCTTATATCAGTTTACATTTGAAGCTGTCTATAGTGGATATTAAGTAATACAAGATAATTTTGCTAAAATTTACTCTTTTTCTAATCCGTTACCAGTTAATTTTTATCTCTAATATTTTAATATAAACATGCGTAAAAATCATTACGTATGATTAATTACGTAAAAAAAACCCTAAATATAAGAATATGGATATATATTTCAAGGATCGGAAAGCCTTATTAATGCAAAGAAAAACAATGGGGTCTGTCACTTTCTAACAATTTACATTTCTTTTTTACTGCACGTTTGATGAATGTCAAAGCGAAGCCTAAGAAGTTAGGATCCTTTTAATATATAACCGTAAATATTTCTGAAACGAGGAGAATATACCACTCAAAAAGGTTTCTAGTTTTAAAAGAATGATTTCTAAGGATTGAATTTTTGAGAGATTCAAATTATTTCTGAATAATTTATAAATTGAATCAAAAATGCTTTTACAAGAATTTAAACTGAAATTTAAATTCTTCTAGAATTAAATTTGAAATTTGGATGATGAGAGGTCGCTTTTATATTCAGGTTTTTGCTGTTTTCATTATCCTTTTATACAAATTCAGAATGAAAAAAATATATATCATGGTAGCATATTTTAACCAGCAGTTACTTCTTACTTCCAGATAATTTGATAAGTGTACAATTTTATCCATCCAACCTTCCATTTTGTTTTCTAATACTTTAATAATTTCAAGATTTAAAACGCGAATTTAAAAATAAAACTTAGTTAACACATAATAAAATCAGAGAAAAAAATACATGCTTAAAATATTCATAATGCCTTATCCAAATTAATCATATTTGTTCATCTGCGTTAAACTTTATTTAAAAGCTTTTAACCCAAAGTCTTCAACTTTTATTAATTTTTGTCTTCTGTACAAGAGAAATTTAAATTCAAGGTCTCTGAAATGCTAATAATAATTACGCAAAGAGAAAAGTTGAGCTGAAAGTTGCGATATTCAATTTTATATGCAGTAAATTTTCTTGAACAGATGCAAAAATTAAACGTTCAGCTCATAAATTGTACGGTGAATTTTCATAAAAGTACTTCGACATTTATTGCAAATTGCAATTAATTTAATTTACCGTTAAAGGGATAAAGCAATTTATTTATCCAAAAATGGCGTAACTAGTTTTAAAGTCAGAAAATATCATTTAATACCGTTCCATCTAATAATTACATCTTAATGGTCCCGACCATAGAATTAATGGCAATTAAAACTCTGAAAAAATGTCTAAAATCAATTTTCTAATTAGAAAATAAAATTCATTTAATATAATCTAAATAAATGCAAATGTTAAAATAATCCAAATTCTAAATTTTCTTTTTTAGTTTTAATCCTGAAAAATGTTTTTTTAAATATAAATATATAGTTTAGCTACTAAGCATTAGTTCTTGAGACATTTATTTTTACAGAAATATTTTCAGAATTATAAAAATGAAGCAGATGTATATACCACATAATGCAATATGTTTTGCATTCATTTTGGATTAAGCGTGATTTTTTTCTTTTCTGTTTGAAATACTGCTAGAATTTAATTTGCTCTTTCTTCATACCTTGTTAAAGTCTTTTACACATGTTTTGAATGTGTGCTTTCCCCAGACGAAAAAAAAGATTATCTCTTAAAGAAAACCTGAAATTCTCGCCTGGGGGTATTTTAATTTCTGACTTGTTATTTATTCTTGATTCAGAAACGAATTCAGTTTTCTTTGCATGTATAGTAAACAAAACCCGAGAAATAAAAAAAGAAAATATATCTAATGACAGTTATGTATCTAATGACAGTCACTAAGGGGAAACATTAAGTGACATCATCCTTGAAACTATCTGTAAAAGTATGTATTTCTTCTCAGGTAATTCAAGACATTTGAGTCAAAGAAGTTTATATTACGAATACATTGAGTTTAAAGTGGAAGCAAAAAGGACAGGACATCAGAGTAAAGCTTGCTTTTTGAGGTTATGTGATATGCGATATTGAGAATATCATGTTATATAGTATATATACACTCATGTTCATAAATTAAGGATAATTCTTATACGGAAATAGAACTCTAAAATACATATATCAGTCGTAAAATGACTGCACACGATTTCAAAAAGCATTTGCAAATTACAGAAAGCTACCAGGGGACACCGATAGTACGTCACAATAACGAGAGTGTAAGAGAGTAATATATAAGGATTAGAAAAAAAGAAAAGTTCGCAAGCGCTTTATAAGACTTTCCGTACAATAACCGCATAGTTATGACACAAAGGAAGCATTTGGATGACTTTTAAGTGGTAGAATTACATGCCCTCTGGAATGTGGACCTACCTAGCTGGAAGTATCCGAGGAACTTGAAATCGTTCGGTGTCATCTCCAGGCTTTGGCAACGATTCCAAGATGAGGGTAATGTGAGTAGACGGCACAACACTGGTCACCTCCAAGTTACAACACCGAATGAGGACCGGTATTTGGCACTGTCTTCCAAAAGAAACAGACTGAGCACAGCTTTGGACCTATCTCGTCAGCTCTCTTCAGTCACTGGTACGACAATTTCAAGGCAGACCGAGTACATACGCACGCTCAGGGTAGATTGGTCTATAAGTTCGTAGTCCTGTCAGATGTATTCCACTTACTGCAACTCACTCTCACCTGTGCTTAGCTTAGAGTAGAGAGCATGCATTTTGGATATCACACCAGTTCACTGGTGTGATTTTTACCGACGAATCCAGGCTTAGCTTGGAGCTTGACTTTCACCAGACTTTTAAATGGAGAGCACCAGGTATGGTTATCACCAAGAGAACATCATTTAACGATAGTGTTACGGTCTCTCATTTCCTACTACCAGGTGGTGTAGGATTGTTCGTTTGGAGAGGAATTATTCTGGGTTCCAAAATTGACCTGCATGTTAAACACAGAATCGTGACAAGCCACATTTATTCATCATTCTGGAACAATATGTATGTTAGTTTCGTAGCGCCATAGGCGCAAAATTCGTGATTATTGATGACAACGCCCGCCCTCACCATGCAAACATCGTAAACGAATGCTTTCGATCGGAGTATATCACCGTATGGATTGACCAACATTCTCAACGAACTTGAATGCAGTAGAACTTGTGTGGTATATGCTTGGCCAGCAGATTGTATCTTGTCAACCACCTCCTACATGTCTACCAGAACTTCAGAGAGAATTGCTTGATGAGTGGTGTAATATTCTCCAAGATCGGATCAATAATTGGATACTCAGCCTATGTACGTCTGTTAGACATATAATGTATTAAACATCATTCCATCCAAGCCATTTTTTTTTTGTAATTTGCTCCAGAAAGCAGAAAATCTCAATTTTTTTTAATGAAATCAAACACATAGCATCGTTTGTTTAACAAATAGATTTCGCAAATAATAAGTCGCATTTGTTTTGTTTCTGACAATTTCGTTTCCTGAACTAGCATTTTCCTTAATGTATGGACATGAGTGTATTTTCCAAACATTTTTAAGCGTGTTTGTGAAAATAAAGCTGTGGATTGGATTAAATGTGTATGTAGCACACTTTTAAAATATTGTTATAAATCTGTAATGTTGCTCCTCAACTCTGTTAAATCAATCACAGAAAATATTGCTTTACGGTCAGCTCTGTTGGATGCTTACCGGATGCCAAATCGGTGATTTAACGGGTTGGTGACAAACTTGGCGAACTATTTGGCAATGGAATCGGTTTTTGAGACAAAATAGATTATACTGATATCTTCTAAAATTTTGGTAATAGAGGCAATAGTAACCGATATATGCATGGCTGTTCCATAATCTTCTTTACCTGGTTCCGGGAACTATAAAATGATGGCAGTCTCAACCTGAAGACAGTAGTGTACTTTCTAAAGGTACTAATTAATAATAATAATAATACTGTACAAATAAATAGATTAAACGGCGAATAGTTTTATTATGTCTGCGAAGAGTAAGCGTTGTGTGGAACTCAAGAAATTGCTGAATTGTGTGCCGAGTCCTGGTGTTTATTGCAGAAGCAGCAGAGAGTTGTGAGAGGAGTAGTCAATCGTGTAGTAGTAGTGGGCAATTATATACAGCTAATGAGTAGAGATAGTGATTAATTGCAGGCCTTTTGAGAGACCGAAAGGAGTAGCTTTGAAGATTCCAACCTCCTTCTGAATTCTGTCTGGCCACTTTGAGAGCTGCGGTTGTTATTGCTACCGATTACTACTTGTGGGCTATTGTCTATTGTAGTGTGCTGTTATGTGTAGCCTGTGTTACTCTCAGTGGTATATTTGCTGTCTGCATATTCTTGTCTTCGTCTATAATAAAAGTCGTCTTTCGTTATTGTGGCCGACTGATTATGCTCACATCATACACCCATTACAAGCAAACCCGGTGATTTTACGGAGTTGAAGTTCTGCAACAGTATTAAAACATTAAAACGAAGTATTCAGCCAATTTTGAGAAGATAACCTTCAAATTTTCGAGGCAACTTATATATTAACAAGTTGCGAGGGTTCTTTGGAGTCGAAAGTAAAAAGTGTATAAAATATTTACAAACAGAATGGCCGAATTTTGATGCGAATGTTTTAAAATTATTTCAGATTATATTAACAATTTATAAATATTTTTAATTAATATGTTATTAATTTAACATATAAAAATGGCTATTCATGATACTTCAATTATAATTAAAGTTTAGTAAACCATTAAATGTTTTGTATTATTTGATTTTAATAGTTAAAAATTATTTGTTTTAACTCTACAAAGAAATACTTAACTAGGAATTTATAGATAATCGTTGATAATGTCATAAATGTATAAGTAAATGGTCTCGAATTAGCAAATGATCTGTTCAATGACCGAAGGAAAATAATAGAAACAAACATTAAATATTTGAAAAAATTATGTGCAAGTTTTTTAAATGCAAATTAAGTTTATTTTCCGAAAGATGAAAAGGAAACGTTTTCTTTTAAGAAAAAATCATCATTTTATTTCATTATGATTTTTGTATACTGATATCATTTACAACTTCAATTAGAAACCCCACTTTAATTAGAAACCATATTAGTCACAAGAACTGAAGGAAATTGCAATAATTTATTTTGGATATAACAGTTTTATTCCCTTTTGCTGACGAGAAACAAGTTAGCTACTAAGAATCAGTTGAGCATTTAATCTAAAATTGAGTGTTTTCATTCTTACTTTTGCGTTTAATTAATTAACAAAGTAAGTTTTTTAAAATTCTTATCTATAATACAACGCTGCTATTTTTTCGAGTCCAAAATATTGTTTCTACAGTATGAGACTTCCAACAAAGTAATAGAAAACAATATTTTTCTAAGACTTACTAAACAAACAAGCGGTATACAGAAACTGAGCATCGAACAAAAAATAATAATGAAGAGCATGATTAGTTCTTAAAGACAGAACACACAGCCTATTTGATCCTGACTTATGGATTGTCGCAGTAATCTTTTCTTCTTCCAAAGCCGGAAAATTTGGGATTCGATAGCTGCTTTTATTTTGCGATGATAGAACCTTTCAAAAGCACAAAAGATTTGACTGACATAAAGGGAGATATATCTTGCTGGAGACGTTGCTATGGTGCTCGCTAGTCATTTCGAACTTCTTAAAGTGAAAGATGGATACAATGTTGACGTACTTTTCTTTTGTTTCCAGATAGCTGAAAAGATATCCTCGGCGAATATATTGTTTATCGTACTTAAAGCTACGGAAAAATTCTGCAGGGACCTGCTTTAAAAGGAAAACAATTCCAATAACTACCAATCTTGAATTTTTAGTAATATAACTTGGAAAGTGCTATAAACACAGAGAAATACAATTACATTCTTGGCGCCTGCAATAATAGTGCGGAGATATATTTTTTTCAAGATTCGAGTCTGTGATCAACATAGCCAATGGAGTTTTCTTTAGATCATAGATAGTTTTTACATACATGGAAAGAAAATTTTGCATTCTTTGAAAAATTAAAATGTAACGTCATGGATGCATGAAATTTCGCATATGATCTTTACATAAAAAGCATCGTTTTGTTTAATTTTTTAATGAAATCTGTTAGAGGAATATATTTCCGTCTGGAGGATAAGTGTTACAGTAAAATATATTTTTTCTATATTCTTTAACGTATTTTACCTTTATCTTATCAGAAGTGAAATATTTCGTTCAGCCCTATTATTTTGAATTCATTATCCTCTCAGATTATAGAAATTAAATCAGAGAATATTTAGTAGTTAAATGAAAAAAACCAACTATTAATATAAGAAAACTTACAATAATTTTGGGTGTGAGACCGAGGGTATAGAATTTATTAAATTTTCAACAGATTTAAACATAAGAACTTGCAAAATCTTTTAAATCTGAAATGAGAACTTTTTCATTGGAGTTGTGAAAATTTAGTTTAGGAATTATGCTGATGTTTTCATGAATTGGATGCTACTTAAGTTGAAGAACTCAACGTTAATCAGTGTTGTTATCATCCAATTCATGAAATGTATGTAAATGCATTAAATTTCAGTAAGGCGAAATTATTATTAAGACAGATAACATGTCCAGTTCCATTAAAACACAATGGAATCAAGGCTAAGTCAGTTCAAATGTCATATCAACATATGCTGTTTCAATGTTTCTGAATGTTTATCTGCGAAAGTCCTTTGAAGTTTAATACTTTCAAAATTATAGAGAAGATATGGTTGAAGTATTATCGAAAAGTTTAATTTTTTCATACGCATGGCATTTAATTTTTCTCAAAATAATTGGTATGAAAAATAAAACAAAACAGAGACCGCATGAAACACCAGTTATATGAAAAAAAAAAAACAGTTTCAAGTAGTTTTCCGAGTAGACTTTCAGATAATATTTCAAACAAGTTGTTTTTAATATACTCTATTTTAATTCTTCTTTCAAAATTCCAGATGATGTATTATTGTTTGATAGTTTATGAGCTCTTCCTCATAAAATCTTTTTTTACTGAGATTGTGACAAAGAAATCCATAAGCAAAGGGAATATAGGAAATGCATAAAAAAAGTCTATTTTCTTGATTCACTTCGATTTTGTAAATTCAAATATGAGTATTATTTTTTTTAAATATATCACATCTAGATAGCTGAAATAAGGAATTCTGCAACTTTTGCATTGCAAGGAAATTTTATTGCGAATGATTATAATAGTATTACATAAATTTAAGAAAAAGTGCAGCTTATCCTAAAAAAAATTTGCAGTCGAATAAAGCTCACAAAATAAGGAAAAATAAAGTACTTCATGATTTAAAGTCTAATTAGTTTTAAACAGATAATTACCAGACATGAAATTTTAAACAGAAAATACGAAAACAAATTTTTAGGATGGGAAAAACCAAACTCTAAATTTTTTAAGTGCAAAACATCTGTAAAAACTTATATTTTAATTTTTTTAAATGTAGATCTAAAAATGAAAATATAGTGTATGTATCAAGAAGAGAAATCAAGACTGTAGACGGTAATCTTTTAAATAATTACATATTATAATAGATCATTTGTTTACATTTTTAAAAAATATTTTCATCATAGTTTCGTAAGGAAAATGGAAAAGCATTTTCAGCAATTTTAAATATTTATTGTTCAAATTGCTGAAACAAATCTAAACGGAACAGATGTAAAAACATTGTTTCCTTTGATTCTTTCAAGTAAACTGAAAGTCTTTTAAAATTCAAGAAAAAAACATTTGTAAACAAAATTACCGAGGCATGTGATTTAATTAGGGAATTCAGAGTTGTTACAACAGATAAGCATTTTTTTACCCAATTAGAAGGGAATATTTAAAAATTATTTAAAAAAATGTGTAAATGACCAATTTACATAGCAAGTAAACAACATTTAATTCGCTGAAATACACTAAAATTTCTATTTTGTTAACAATTCTGAGAACAAATCTCGCTTATCCCGAAAAAGAAAGAAAAATAATAATTTTTAAAGGCTTTTTTTCGCTTGATGGTCTCCTTACTTTCACCGTTTGTTTATAAACTTAAATATTCAAACATTAAATGTTTATCTAATTTTCTACTGTGCTTTCTCATTTCAGCTTCTCTTAATTTTTACCTAATTTTCTACTGTGCTTTCTTCTCTCTGCTTCTCTTGTATCTTTAATGACTCAATTTGAATTGCAACATCTGTTTCAGTTCATGCTCAATTTTAATTTGCAGGATTTGCATATTTAAATACCAGTATAGAATCACGGCCTGTAACAAGAGTAAGTTGTAACACTGGTAAACACACGCTGTAGTTTTTAAAAATTTTAATCAGAATTTTGACTAAATATAATTTTTATAACAGGTCTTATTACGTCAGTGCAGTACATTACCAGCTGAAATTGACAGTGAGTAGTTAAGAACATATGCTTTATTTTAACTAGTAAATGGAGAAATACATACTTTGTAAATTTCGATTTCAGATATGTCAGTCTGTCATTTTAAAAGGTATCTTTACTGATTTAATTTTCGAAATATTAAGTATGAAAAAGACTCTTTAATTTTTTTCCTACCCGTAATATGCGTCAGTAAAAATTTAGAATTCTGAGATGATGATAAAATCCCAGGGCAAGTTGTAAATGATAAAATGTAAGAAATTTCTATTTTGTGTGTGTGTGCGAGCGTAATTAGACTTTCTGCTTTAAATATTTTAATGCATGTTTAACAAAATCAGGATTCTGACTGAAAATTAACTTTTTAATGTGTCTACAACAGGCTAAAGTAATAACAAAATACTTAAAAATTCTTAACTCACTCGCCTAACAAAGAAGTAACAGAAAAGAAAAAGGATTAACCTACATATTTGAAAACAGAAGAACTGTTTTTCTTAAATTTGCGGAGAGATATATAGCGACAGAGAAATATACTATGGGGCAATAATATTGCAATATATTGCCTCATAGTATAGTTCGTAAGCAACTTTAGGGCTATTTGGGGATAGACTGGGAAATTCTGAACAGCGGTCTCAGGAGAAGAAGTACCTGTTTTGGTGCACCCACAAGGGAAAGACATTCAGACCCTCAATTCATTCAGGAATTCCTTCAATTCATTATCAGGAGAAAGAGATTCAGAAATTCATTCAGATTTAGCCTATACGAAATCTTCTTACACGATAATTCTTCGTCGAAATCCTATTTCAAACAAGGAACACTGTGGCCCGGAATCCAAGATATTGCAAACAGGCCATTGGGGTTCGTAATGTTAATGTAGAAAAATGGGTTTAATGCATAATTTGAAATATGTGTACGATATGGAGCTATTTACTATTTGCTGGCATTTATTCCAACTCTGATCAGATTGGTTCCCATGTAGATTGGATAAGTAATTGTATCTTTATTTTAATATAAATAGTGTGATATCATTTATTATGTTTATGGTAAATGATAGTAACTATCATATGCCTTATGTATTTTGATTAGTAAAAGAATAATGAAAGAAAAATAATTACGCTTGTAGGGATAATTTTCCCCTAATAGGGAATCGTCTTATATGGCATATGTACTTAATCGCGTTATATGGCATATGCACTCTCATACGAATTTATACAAGTTTAAACATGTTTCAAATTTTTAACTCAGCGTATTTATAATGAGGTGTTAGTTTTTTAAAATAGTCAATTGTATAGTTAATATACAAACAACAGGTAAGAGTTTCAAATAAATTGAAAATTATGAAAATACTAAATTTTCCCACGTGCAAACCAAGAATATA
>JAPMOQ010026707.1:1677671-1699273 GCA_026543055.1 Argiope trifasciata | reverse complement strand
ATATATATATATATATATATATATATATATATATATATATATATAAAACGCATATGTCATTTTTCATTGCGAGTTACTTGAGAATATATTTGTAACTTCTTCTTGTATACAGCCGACCACCCCTCCACCACTGAACGTAGCAGTATCGATAGGATTTGTTGTGGTCAACCGCTTAAATCTATTTGTAACTGAATGTATTCCAGATAGAAGTACTCAAATTCAGCTGCATATTAATGTCCACATTTCTGATTATTTAATAATTTATTTTGTGTAAAACTGGGTTTTTTTGTTAAAAGAAAGACACACACTGAGCAAAACGTGATGAACATTGGCATATTTATGAGTAAAATCCATAAATATGAATCTATAATCACCTAGTTTATAAACACTCTTTTTTTGTAGATATTTGATGAGAATTTGAAAACTCCGATGCATTTTTTCGCATTTACCAACAATGCACCGTGCAAGCTCAACAGAGAAATTTATTTTAGAAACACTTTTATATTCGCCATTGTAATAAGACAACTAAAACTAAGGCGATAAACAATTTCAATGTTAAGCGTTTACTTCTTAATTTCTCGTATTCTCTTTCCTAATGTTTCAAAAAAAGGAGTTTTAATAGGCAAATTTGCATTATAAAAAGAGAAAAGAATGAACGCTCATTAAAAAAAAATCTTTTAGAACTGATAGATATTGGAACATTGAATGCTCACAGAATGATCGTAAATAAAAATACAACTAAATTTTCTATGATTAGGAGATAGTTTGGAATGAAAATTTCTTTTATATATTCCCTTTCATCTATCAGTAACTAAAAATTTAAAAAAATCAAGTCATTTTGTAATTTTATTTTTTAAGTTGGATTCATCTTTCCGGGAAGGCAATTTAAGAATTTTTTAATCCAAATTAAATTATTTTGAAATATTTCCCTGAATATTTTGTTTAATTTCATCTTAATCAGAAAATGAAAATTTTATTTATTGCGTTATGCATTTAAATATCATTTTTTCATTATTTTCAATTCGGAATTAAAGTATCTATGATGTACAATAATCAATTTTGAGCTTCTGAAATTATGTACCAAGATTGAAGAGCAGAAAGTGAATTTTATATAATTTAATAGAAAGTTAATGCCGAAATATAAATGTTTAACTCCTTATTTTAGCTTCGATTACTTTTATTACTGTAAGTACCCAGGTTTGATATTTGGTATCTGAATCAAAGTCAGATACCAAATATGATACCTAGGTTGGTAGATGATTTTAAAGTTCTCTAGGCGATTATATCCTGTGGAATTTTTGCTAAAACGAGTTTTGAGCCTGCAACCTGCTGATTATGCGGACTCTACCCCGATACTGAGGCTTTCAATTATAAATGAACAAATTTTGCATTTTGATATTGATTAAAATTAAGCGCTAGTAAGAACATAATAAAATTTTGAACGATTTATACTCTAGTAATTTGCTTTATTGGAAGTTAGCTCTATCGCTTTAAAAGTTAGACAGGTCTGAAAATTCGAATTAAAAAAACTAATTTTTAAAAGATTGGAGCGAGAGAGAGATAGCATTTTTAAAGCTATAATAAGGATTAATATGATAATATCAATAAGAATTTATTTGTTATATATTACCATGTTGTGATAAATACAATAAAATTTTTAAATAAAGTGTAATTAATTTTAATATTCAAAATGATTCATCCCAAGCATTATCCAGAAATAAAATCCTTAAAAGAATTTAAAAGGCATTTATTTTCAATCTCTTATCGCTTAAAAGTGAAATAAATTTAATTCATATAAAAGTTTAGAAAAAAATGTTATTTTAATTCTTTTTGTTTGATTTCCTCTTAGCTAATTTAAATTCGAATTAAAAATGATGTTTTTAGCATTATTTCTGTAAGAAATTAGAAAAAAATTTGAAATAAAAATGTTCAAATATGTCATGATTTATTGGGTTAATAATTTGACATTCACACTCATCATTCTTTCATACCGAGCTATATTTCTTTCAAAAATGTATAAAAAATGCAGCAAATAAGCTTAAGCACCATTTTCAATTTTTAAAATATTTATTTAACGCTAAGCTTATTTATTGCCTTTAATCTAGATAACATACTGATCAATTAACATGAAATTAAATAATTTAAATGCACCTAATTATAACTTAAAGAATACATTTTTTCCAACATTTATAAGATAAAAAAATCTACAATCCATTAATGAGCAACTTTATTTATTTTTGCTGAAATTTCATTTTATTCTCCTTCCTTTTAAGAGACTGATTCTTTCTTATTCTGAATGACACTCGTCTTCTCTTTTTCTTCATTTTTTCTGCTTTCATACATTCTGCCACTTTTCATATTTTTCTTATTCTCAGGCTGTTGTTTATAATTTCATCAGCGCAACATTTAAGAATTCATAAAATCTGCATCATCGCTTTTTGCTGACCTTTTTACGAGTTCCGAGACCAAATTCAGTTTCTGAGACCTCTGTTAAAAGAGATTAGGTTTCTCTTTCTTTATTTTTTTGGCTTGTGCTACTCTCCTAAATGAATTTATTGTCTGTGAGAATAAGCTTTTTATTTTCTTTTTACAACATATAAAAAGACTGCTTTAGTTGTAGGTTCCTTATTTATATCCTGAACTTTATTAAAATACGCGCTGTGATATATCATACAATGGTAAAGTCCGCTTACTTTGTTCCTAAGACAATAAAGGGGAAAAAATCTTATGGTGTATGCTTGAATTCAGGTTTTTTTAGGTTATTAGAAAATATACTTTTATTTAATTTTTCAGATCTGGGATTTGATCTAATTTGATATTATACTTTTTTTTTGGGGGGGGTCAACACATGCATTACAGTCTCAAGAAAATATCTGCTATATTCTTAAACCGGAAATTACAGCTTGAAAAGTTGTGGCCCTTGTGCCATTAATCTTGAAATAACACCAACCCACAAAGACACACACACAATACCTTTTAACATTTTTTTTGTTCCCCAGGTGTTAACTAAATGGTCTTAAGATACTTGACAATAATATCCATTAATCTTCATTGTTTGAATCATGAGCTTGACTGGATGTATTAAATTAAGTGGAAATGAAAACACTTCTATGCAGCCCTTGTATCATTAAAACTGAAATAACAACTACCCAGGAAGACAGAAAAAAAGGTTTTTCCCATTGTTTTCGTTTCCCAGGTGTTAACTAAATTGCCCAAAGATATTTGACATTAATATGTATTATACTTCCTTCTTTGAATCATGGGTTAGACTGGATATTTTAAACTAAGTGGAAATGGAATTAATGTTGTCTGATCTTCTATGAGGTCACAAACTTATTCAATGTATTCCATTACATTGATATTTTCTTTGATACTGACTCTCTTAATAAACAAAGGAGAATATGTATACAAGAAAGACGGGGGATTAACGTTCTACAGGACAGATCGATCGATACAGTTATCAAATAGATGAAGGATCACGCACATCAGGATAATTTTTTTGTAATTTAAATTCATAATTAATTAAAAACCTGGCTATATTTGGGAGCCATTTCAAAATTTAAGAAAACCTCTTTTTTAATAATATTAAATTAAATTTAAAATAAGTTTTTTTTCTCAGCTTTAGCAAATTTCTCAAAAGTATTTTTTTCATAATTATCAACAAAAATTAATTTGCTGCAGGGAAATTCAATAAGTTTTCATAGATTCATCAAATATTTTATTTCTTTACTTCCATCTAGTGCTAATGGCTAAGGAAGAAGGATTTTGTTTAATACTTGGGTGTTCAAATAAAAAAAGAAACAGTACATTATATTATAGTATGAGAAAATCAAAAGAGGAATATCTTAGTTACATTATTTAATGACACTATGATATTATGGAAGTTAATTGTGTTAGAAAGATTCATTTAACAATGTAAGAAGGGAAGGTGTAAGGCTATTAAATTAGCCATTTCTGATGACAATCACAATATGAAAACGAAATTTGTTTGTTGAGAAAATCATGAACATCGCAATATGATATTTTTTTAATTAATTGGTTAAAGCTAATCGCAAAAGCAGCTATTACAAACATAAAAAAGTATACTGACAAAGAATTCCAATGAAATCGCATCAACATTCCCTGAGCATTGTATTCAAAAAAGGTAGAATTAATTAGACCTTGAAGCTCCAGAAGATTATAAACGGTTTCCTAAAAAAGAATTTTTCACGACACCTGCTATTGCCTCAAGTCTTGGCATTTATTTTATCGCAAAGGAATGAACAAAGAATTCAAAGGAATGAATATACAAAAAGGAGAAAAATGCTGATATGCTTAAAAAAATGTCTGATATATTAATAAAAAGGAATGAAAATGAACTTAATATAAAAGAGAACTTGAAAAAAAATTGTAAATACTCTTAGAGAAGCAAAAGTAGCATTTCATGTAACAGGTCTTTACAATTTCGCGATTATTACATTTTGGGTCATTATCCTGATATAAAAATATTATTTTTAAGCAAATAGGAGTATTTTTAAGCCTTTTAAATATTATCTTTATTCATCATAAATTTTGCTTGTATGTGTCCATATAAAAATTAAGAACGAATTTTTTAGCATTAAACCATTTACATTTAGCTGACTCATTAGAAATTTAAAAAAATTATGTGACAAAATTTGCACATTTTATATAATTGTACAGTGCTGTAATATGTTTACAATTTAATTATTAGGTAAAGACTGATCAAATCAGATTTTGGTCCTGCACTCATGGCATCACCTGGTGAGAATTCAAGTTTGAGAATTTAATTTCAAGATTAAATTGTAGAAATGCTTAAAATAAAAAATTCCTTTTTATAGAGCGCAGATAAAAAGAGCTTTTAATTAAATTTATTTTTTGAAGAGAAATGAACTCATTTACTTTTCAATTTAAAATTACTTTTAAGTAAACTTTATACTTTTTAGCTATTCTTTATTCCATTTCTCAATTCATTCTATATAATCATTGAGAAACTTTGTTACCCTGCCTTAGAGTGTCCAACGCTCTGCCCTGCAGGCCATTGGTAGAGTTTCAAATTAGATACGGATGACTAATCAATAATGTCCTCGGGTTCCTTCAGACAGATAAGTTTCAAACTTCTCTCAATAATCAATTGGAAAACATTGGGGGGTCTTGGATTTGCTTCAGTTTCAAAAAATTCAGCAGTTTAAAAAAAACCACTTGGGCACAAAGCGTTTTTTGTTGTTTGCTCAGCAGCACTGTATCGCGAAAATTTCTTTATAATATTTGTTGTTGAGCCTTTTTAATTAGTGATACTCTTTATTTTAATTATCACAAATAAATAGAGCTACAAATTTTTACCATGTTACGTTTTTCAATTAAAAGAAACATTAGCAAAAATGTGAATCGGTTATGAATTGCTTTATTTTTTTAAAGCAACCCAAGTGGTATGATCTTCAGACCTAGCCTTCTCAATGCAAGGGTTACAGGCTCACAAGGCTTTACTTTGCATTAGAAGGATTTAAAATAAAGAAAATAAAACTACCGGGACTACTTCGTTTTCTATCAGCACAAAATTTTTCAGAATATTGTAATATTATTTTCATGTCATATTATGACATTCAGGATACCGAACAATGGCGTAGAGGTATTGTGTAATGTTGTGTGCTAAGAAAGTTGACATTTTGCCCAGCTCGACATTAAAATTATCCTGAAAGTTATGAAAATTTAAAGAAAAGTGAAAAAAGAATTGAGACAAAGCCTAAATATTACCATTACATTGCATAAAATTAAAAGAACATGGTTGAAAAGCAAAATATTTCTTTCTTTGTAATAAGCAAAAGTTTCAAAATATTTATTAAAGCTTAAAGTGTGGGTTAAAAATTTTCAAATTATTAATTGAAGCAAAAATTCAAATTATTTTATTAATTCTTCAAAATTATCATGAATTTCTATGAAAATTAAAGAAAATGAGTGAAAAAAGAATTGAGGCATAGCCTAATCTCAACAAATGCAACGCATCAGATTTAAAAAAATGTGGCTAAAAAGCAAACATTTTATTATTTCTGTGTAAAAAGTAAAAATTTCAAATTATATTTTTACTGATCTAATCAAAAAATCCTCCACCTCTAGAGGTTTTATCATATCAATTTTTGGGGATTTTCTGAGTGAAATTCTTTTTTCCAAAAAATATATTTTGATTAATATTCACTGTGATATCCATCTCCAGTAAAATGTTTTTCAGTTTCAATCTTAGAGCAAAACAAATTCTTATATCAACACCCCTACTTAATCCATTTCCAAAATATTTGTTTCGTTCTTCAGGATTCAGAAAGAATAAAAGATTGGAAATATTTTGCTTTTATTCAATAATATGATATCGGGTATGCTGCTGTATTCGATATCAGAAATATATATAAAAAATTCGATATTTCTACTTCCTGTCCTCTCACATTCTTATCCTTATCCCCTTTTTCAATTTGGGAAAGAAAGTGAGTCGATACGAGTTGCGCTCATGTTTCAATTTCTTAAATATCATTACGAAATAGTTTGCAAAAGACTTTCCTGCATTACTGATAGTTCGTGATCACACTTGAAATAGATTCGAAGAAAGTTGATTACTTGGAAATTTAAAGTTACTTCTTATGCAAATATTTTGAGAAGACATTTACGTACACCTCATAGTGAAGTCCCGCAATTCCAAACATTAAATATCGACATTTATACTGTTTTATTTCTTTTTCTCGTATTTCTATTAAGTTAATGGCTATCTAGGAAATAGTTCTGTCTCCGATGGGTAACTAATGAAACTTCAAATGAATTTAGGGCTTCAAAGCTGGTCCAACATGATAGTCCTTGCTTTGTAAAAATAAAAAATGGCAACAGCAGACATGTATGATGCTTTATTAGTATAAATAAAATCTTAAGTGTTTAAATCTGGGAGGTATAAATGTCTTCAAAAGAAATTTTTAAACAGAAGTTTTGAAAAATTGAATATCATGCTATTTATCTTGATATTTTTAGATACTTCAAGAAAATTGATTATAAATTATTCGTATAGTTATAGAAATTCGTAAAGTTACAAAATTTTCTTTGGGTTTAAATATAGATGTCTTTATCAGAATTCATTTAACATTATTTGTTTCGTATTTTTAAAGATGGGATGTTGTGTTTGTCCTTCACCTCCTTACGGACTCAAGTATTAAATTTCGAACACACGTCTATATTTGATGGCAGTATACTATTAAAATATTTTGGAGTTAAATTGTCAGCCATCCACCTGATTTAATTAAATTTTTATTTTATAACCGTGGTGCCATCTGGTAGTGAATTTATAAAAAAATTGATTTGGTGTTAAAATGTTAAATTATCTACACATTCTCATTCCATAGGAATGACTTTGCTAAAGATAAGGTTATTTTTTCTATGCATCGAATCAAAGTTTTTGATTCAAAAAAATAACGAATTAGCTAATCGTCACAATATCTTCTCAAATACTTCCTTAATTTCTACTTGGCAAATATCACCAACATTTTGAAGAAAAGATACATTTATAAGAAAACTCATTTATTAAAGTTTTTAAGAATTTTACTTTTATATACACAAATAAATATGAACTTTCATGATATGTGTATGTGAGTGTGTCTTTAAAATTTCAAATTCTCATAAGAGCCTTTTTTATCTAATATGTTGTTTTTCCAATGAAATACCTAATCCTTACGTTAAATTCATATTTTAAGCTTCTTCCCATTGTTGAACAAGAACCAACCAAACGATTCGAACCTCCCAATCTCATTTTTCCTCATTTTGTTTCCCAGTTTTTTTCTCTCCAGACTTCTAAGGAATTGCTGTGTACTCTTCAAAGTATTTTTATGATCTAAAAATTACCTACACCAACCGAAAATCTTAAAATATCTTTCGAAAACTCTTCCACAAAGAAGACCATAAAAAATGAGTCATTTCGAAAACTGGAAAATCCCTCGTGAGTGTTTATTACTGACTGCCCTAAGAAGGGAAAGTTTATCATTAGAAAAACCAAAACTTATTAAACTTTATTAGACTTCGTTGCTTTTATATTTGTATAAGATTTCGTTGTTCTTTTCAACTGTATAGATATGAGGAGATATTCAGATAACACAATCGGAAGATTTCATACAGAATACTGTAACTCTTTGGGGTCTTGAATTCTGACTACGACATTCAGTTGTTTAATGTTGGAAATGGTCACTTATGTGGGTCATTCAAAATTTAAAAGCAGAAATTTTTATTTCGGTCGTCCTCATCTAATCAAATTTCAATGTTTCAGATTACTAAAGATTATTTCTTCTATATTTCTGTACTCGATTTTCTCACCTTCTCAGAAACTTACTATGATACCCAAAATCACAGCAGGAAAATAGTGAATCGAGTTTTATAACATCTACCGCATTTAACAAAAATAAACTTTAATGGAAACAACTTTTTCATTGCTTTCGGAGGATTCAAGAAACAATTTTCTTTATTTTTTGACGGCAGAAATCAGTGCACAAGAACTTTTATTTGGAAACAATATATGCAAATAGACATTTTTCGATCATCAATTATCGTTCTACGTAGGTTGCAATTGTACACAGGTTGATTACGTTTAATCTTATAATAACCATTGGAATGATCAGGTCATTATCAATTAATGACGAGGGATCCATTCCGTTGGAGAACGATTAATCCAAATAATGATAGTTCCACTATGGTATATTATAAAACTTGAATACCTGCAAAAGATTAATCTACTTTTCATGATAAAAATACTTAATATTAAGAGACCTTTTTGTATTGTGAAGGCACCATACTTAAGAATATTCTCAAATGACTTTGAGAACACTCTGTAGAGGTCTCTAAAGAATGATATTCACATAATTAATTATCTGTCAGTAAGTTGCATATCAAGCAAAGAATCATCTGGAGAAGGTTTCGGGTGGGAAGGTGTTTTAAATGCAAATGAAATTAGAAGGCTAATGACCCGTTTACTCAGTGGAATTGCAATTTGAATAAATTGTTGCAATCCCTATAACATGCTGAGAACAGATAAAAGTAGCCATACTTAAAGAAATAAACATCTTAATATATATATTAAGTGTTTAAGTGTGTTTATTTTAAAAGCATTGGCTTGTTTGTCTACAAATCAAAGCAAGAACACGCTTTTGTTTGAAATTTTCACGGTATTGTACTTTTTTCTGATTTAAGAAGTGGATATCAATATAATGTAAGTTTTAAATATTGATTTTACAAGGCTAATACTTACATTGTATTAGCTCCAGGATTACAAATTTCTAGAAGAGTGGAATATACACCTAAATGGCTTGGAGTCTCGGTAATTCTGAGTCGGAAATGCTTGCAGACACGGCAGATGGTGCTGCAAGTTAATTAATTAATAATTCTTTAATTTAATTTTATTAAGTATTTCAGCTTACTCAAGAGAGATAGATCAGTATAATAGTTTATCATATTAGTGTTTATTCCTAAATTCATTTTTATCTAAGTAGATTTTCTTTGAAAGTCTGAGGGTTTCAACTTTTCTACTATTGAATATTTCTCATTCATTACCAACTTATCTTACCAATAATTAGGAAATTCTAACTAGTCAATAGTTATTCAAAATATGTCATGGCTTCATGTAAAAAAAGTTCTATCATAGAATTTAATATTAGATTGACCATCATTGAATTAGAAATGAAGTTAACAAGATATACCTTATTACATTGACAAAATATTATCGGTGTTAGAGAGGGTAAATCTTGGAGAGCTGATTTTTGGGAAGAAAGTGCAAAAACTGTAAGCAAGAAGACTGAAATTTAGTCCATTTTCCAGAAGATTTCATCAGAGAAAGCAGTACGATCGATCTGCTTTTACATTTCTATTAGGTTAAACGAAAGATCTAAGTAATCCTTAAAAATTATCAATATTGAATACAAATAATGATTTTATTCATTTGCTCCGAACTATTGGTTCAAATAATATCCTTACTAAAATTCTAAAATCAGGTAAACAAAGATACCAAGGCAAATTTTTCGATAAACGCTAATTGTCAATTTCCTTCACTTTGCATTTTAGCACTAGTATGGAATATTTTCCCTTTACTGTTAGCCCTCTGAAGCTGTTACTTAATGAAATTAATAAAGGTCAATAATTCTTGTATCGTGTTTATACTACTGCATCAGAAATGAATTTATCTAGATATCTGTATAACAAAAATAAAGAAGTTATTGATTTATGGAAATTTCAATTTGTTTAATGAGTTCAATAATATTCGCAGTTTCAGAGTAAAAATTAACAAACTTCAAGTAATTAAACCAACAACGGTTGAAGTACCATTAAAACACTTATTGTCACCAACTTATTTTTGTATTGTTATAATATTAAAAAAGGGATTTGTAAAATTCTTAGGATTCATCAAAATTAATATATACTGATTTCTACCAATTTTATATAGCAGTATAGGCAAATCAGGCTCTTGGGTCAGAAAAAAATCCTAATATACAATGTATATACAATTTCCAGCTTTCCATGTCAAAAAAAAAAAACTGTTAAGGAAATTATAGGCAGTATTAAATAAGAATAAGAATGCGTATTAACAAATATACGAAGTGTATTAGCTCCAGGATTACAAATTTCTAGAAGGGTAAAATATACACCTAAATGGCTTAGAGTCTCAGCAATGCTGAGACGGAAATGCGTGCAGACACGGGAGATGGCACTGCAAGTGTCCCGGATTTCCAAAAGAAGCATTCATTCCCATAGAAGGACTCATAGACCATAAAATTAAGTCACAACAGTCTGCATTAAACATAGCAGGTTCATTATCCAGACGTCCTATTTGTCAAAATGCAGATAAAAAAATCATATTTCATATTTAAAAAATAAGCTTCTTGTTCATATTCAGCTCAAAACGCGTTATGCAGTTTGGGGTGAAAGTAAAAATGTTCCCATCAAGACATTTACTTTACATATACTGTTTTCTCCACCAAATATTTTAAAAAAATAGAACAAGTAAGTGAATGTCAAATTATTTTCTATTTAACTAAAAAGTAATTATCTTGACCACGTCATCTGTTGAAATATCGATATGGATGTTTGATAGAAAGTATAAAGATTTTTTGCTAAATATGAACGATTCATATTAGATATGAGTTTCGATATGCTGAATTTAGTTATGATGTCAGTGATGCGTTATTGGATATGATAGTCCTCAGCTCAGGTAAAAAGTTATGAAATTATTCGTTATGAGCATTGAGTCTTGAAATAGAAGAATGAAATGAAGGATCTTTTAGAGAACGCTTGGGAATTCCATACAAGTGCCACACCACCTAGTTTGTCTGGTAAACATTTCCGACTTAACATTGCTTTCCGATTCCGAGTTGTCGTACCCTATCCCTCCAAAAAATGTGTAACCCTGATCCTTAGATCCCAAATGCAAAGTTTCCCCCCTTAAATTTCATTAAAATGTAAGGGTTTGATTTCTATCTCGGTAATATAATAAAGAAAATCGAATATACATTTTGGATGAGTTTTTTTACTTTCTTTTACTTGCCTAAATTCACCCGAAAGCTAAAATTTTGGTCCCAGAGAGAAATAAAAAATTTTAAATCATGCTTCAAATTATTTTAACTTTTAATGCACAAAACAAAAAAAGTAAATAGTTTGTTAGTTAGTGGAGTTAGTCTAGTACATGGATCCACAATTATATACGTATCTACATTTCTAGAAATAAAACCGTATATAAAATGTCATCTGTTCGGGTTTCTGCATTTTTAAAATTAGTCATTCAATCTTCCATCAGTGTTCATTTATATAGAAACGGATATAAATAATTAAATCGAAGCTTTTTAAGGGAAGTACTAAGAATATTTTAAAACAGGCAGATTTATCAAAATCGGTAAATATACGTTACATCAATGCTTCAATTTTCATCAATTAAATTTTCTCATCTTATACTTTGTATGCTGGAAGGTTAAAAATAGTACTCAATAAACGCAACTGACACAGTTACAATCACGATTCCTGCATTGGAACCGTAATCTGTCTTCTGAACCTGCAGTTCCATAAAAACTGAAAACACTTGTTCGCTTTCGACTTTGATATTTAAACACGAAATTAAAAGCCACTCTTCACGACTACCATGAAGTTTAATTTCCGAAGAATACCAATTAGAAAGTCTCATCGAATCGAGAGTGACTAGAATAGAGCTTCAATCTCAAAATAGCCTGAAGTTGATTTCTCTGACGCAGCCTCGTCTCGAATATCAGTCACATTTCCGTTTTCCACTAATGGCTATTTTGCTAAAACATCTTGAATTGTCCAAATGAAAGATTCAACGCAACTTAAACAGAAAGTTTGTTGAACGATCGTCTTTCTCAGAAGGGACTGAAATGGCAAATGTTATGGTTGAAACAATAATTGTTATCGAATTTGATGCTCAAATAATCCTTGAAGTACTTCGATCGATCCTATGGATCATGATTCATTGGCTCAAGTAGTTTCTTTCAGAAATGATTATGCAAAATACATACTTCCATCTTAAAAATGTTCAATTTATTTGAAGATTATTCTAATGTTACAAAAAATGTTTTGCTTCAAAAATAAATGTTTCTACATTTTATACAATGAATCAATATGTATGAAAGAAAAAGTAACATTATTTTCTTATATCTCAATATATGAATGAAAAAGTAACATTCTTTTCTTATATCTATATATATGAAAGAAAAAGTAACATTATTTTCTTATATCTCTATATATGAATGAAAAAGTAACATTCTTTTCTTATATCTATATATATGAAAGAAAAAGTAACATTCTTTTCTTATATCTATATATATGAAAGAAAAAGGAACATTCTCTCCTTATATCGCAGAACTAGAAAACAGAAACATATCATCTACGCCTCTCAAAATATAGTCTGTATTTTGAAGCTTCAGCAAATTTTAACTGCATCATGAATGATATCATGATAATGTTCTAATGAGTTAAACATATATTTTTTGAAACTGCCCTATTTTATATTTCCAACCTTATAATATTTATCAAAGTAGGCAAAATTATTATTATTATAAGTGTGTATTTAACAAAAATCTATAACTATATTGCGAGCTTCACAAAAATATGCTGTGATACAGAACTAAATACAGAATAAAGAATTAATCTCAATGGCATTTTGAACAGAAATTTAAC
The DNA here is from genome assembly GCA_026543055.1 of Argiope trifasciata. Taxonomy (NCBI): domain Eukaryota; kingdom Metazoa; phylum Arthropoda; class Arachnida; order Araneae; family Araneidae; genus Argiope; species Argiope trifasciata. Next base: position 1,686,088 of record JAPMOQ010026707.1, on the reverse strand, counting down.
TTCATGATAGCAAACAACTAATTATGAATGCATTTGTTTAGTTAAATCTGGCTAATTTTATGTTCATGCAATTTTATGGAAATTCCGGTGGTTCAAATATCATGATCAGGTAACAGGAATTTTCATCAATGATAGAAAGAAAATTAAGTAAAATAAATCAAAATCATGACAGCTACTGTCTGGTTCTGATTAAGTAAATTTAAATACCTTGGATACTAGTTATAACTAAGTCTTTTTTTAATTCATGATGTTAGTCTATATAGTGGGTGGTTTAGCAAAGCATGAAATCTTGGGGATTCCATCGTCGTATATATGGATTTTGCAATCACAATGTAATAAATGACGGAAAAGTGTGAAATATTCCAAGAAATGCTAGACGGAAAGCCACATATTTACTCTCAAATTCAAATTCTGATCAAAATTTTAACTGAAAGGAATTCAAACAATAAACGAAGTCCAGACTTTGCACCTAGTGACTACGACCCCTTTATGATAATGAATTCTTAATTCAAAAATAAACGTTAGGCATTAAAGAAGAAGTTAAAACAGGTGTGGAAACTGACATTACACACCGACTACAAAGACATCTGAAGGAAATATAATATCGCTATTTTGTCGTGTTAAATACTTAAATCAACAACAAATTAATATGCAAAAATAGGAAAACGAATGTAGCATCAAAAAGTAAATGATTTTTTTTGTATTTATTTCGTGTTTACTTCAAAACGGACATTTTTTAAAAAAATAACGCCGCATATTTTTCTTCTTTTCAAATCCGAAATTAAGGGCATCGCTCTGATCTGAGCACTTATAATTAATTAAGGAAAACTGATACCGTTGATAGTTGAATTTCATAATTATTCCTAGCATTTGTGATTGAAATGGATACAGACGCATTGTTGCTTTCATCGCTTAATTGCCAATTTTAATTTTTTTAGTATTATGAATTGTTTTTATTATTATTAGCGTAATAGTAATTAGCAATTAATAATTTGCATCAAATCATTAAATGTTAAAGTAAGAGAAATAATTGTGTAAATGATTTTTTAAATGTTTTTTCCATTCCATTTCCTCTCGATTTTAAGGCGAAGATTATTTTTTTTTGGTTTGACTTATTTTACTGTTTTCTTTAACAGCAACAGTCTTCGATGTCTTTGAAAAATTGCAAAAATTACTTAATAATTTATTTATTTAATAGATTCATTTCATTAATAATTTATTCATTTATATAGATTTGTCCAGGAATCAATGCCCATTCAATTTTTGTCAAACGCTACAATATTTTGAACTGTAAAGGCATTTTTTGATTTTTTATTAATAAATGTTCCCAATTCTTAATTAAGTAAAAAGTTTAAAGAGAAGAAAATTTTTTTAAATAGCGCTTTAATTTCCCCGAAAGAAAAAATAAATTGCATTTGCATTATTACACCTAAGGATAAGATTGCTATTAATTTTGAATTTTGTAAATTTGTATTTAAAGTATTAAATTTCATTTTATTTCTTTCTAAAGTTAATTAAATGAGATTTTAACTTTCTTATTCAACATTAATCATTTTCTATACTCCCCTCCACGTCTAAACTGTAATAAATTAATCTGAAACTACAAATTTTTTCAAAAAAATATGATAAAATGCAAAGATGATGCGACACAAATAAGAAGCGATGATGGGATAGATAGAAATAACATGAGAAATTTCCCACTGTGTTTACAAGTAATTATCGACCTTTGGTTACCAGGTGGTTTACCAATGTTAATAAATGGTACACATTTCAATTAAATATTTCATCCGTAGCTTGGTTTTAATGCATTACACAGTAAATCAATTTTTTTATTCATTTGTATATTTAATATTTTTGAAGCTCTAAGCAGTGCTTTTCATTGTGATGCGCACATACGTAATTTTATGTGTTTTGAACTGGCTGAGATAATCGGGTGGTAAAGTCGAGTTCGTGACTCGATTCCATCGAAGAACCGTCGAGTAAACGAGTCTAGTGCATGTTAATTTGTCGGGGTCGAACACCCTCTCACTGGTGTGGTGTGAAAGTTTGGAGAGGGGTTGTCCACTCAGTCATCTGACCGCGGTATAATTACCAAAATATCTCTCGCGTTGCTTTAAAACAAGCCGTTACTATAACTAAACTAAATTTCCTTCTTAATAAAAACTATAAATTTTATTAGAAACGGGAAATGTTTAAACTTCAATTAATCCAATGACTTAAAAGGTAATTTGAAACGCGTTGATAAAAAACTTTAAGAATAGGAAATCTAGTTATTCAGCAAGGAAATTTCATGTGCGTTACAAAATATTTTTCAAATGTTACGCAAAATCCAAATATTATTCAATAAGCCTTTCTTCGTAAAAATAAACACTTCAACGTGTTATAAAAAGAAAGCAAAATTCCAAGCAAAAGAAATCGATAATATATTTGTATACACTCATTTGTATTATGAGCCAGCGTTAAAAAAAGACACTTTGTAAATATATGAATGCATTTTCATTTTTTACTTCGGAAATAATACCTTATTTGCAAATGCTACAGAGTTTCAAAAATGTTATTAAAAGTTTGTTAGTGAAAAAGCTGCTCGAGTATCGAATACTAAACAATGTCCTCTTATTTGGATCAGTAACAATAGAATAAAAAATCAAATGTAAAGTATTTTAGTAACAAAGGAACCCATTTCCGCATCATTACATTGTATTGTTGCATAATATAATTAAAAATGTATCTTAAAAATTAAAATTAGATTTAAAAAATTGCACAGTAAATAAATTGGAATAATTGAAAATAAGATTTTTAAATTTTATGACAGTGAAAAAAAAATCTTTTTTTGAAATGATATTTTCGAAATTTATGACGTGATTACATAAACTTTTCTATTAATTCTTTTAATTGGATTCTTTTTACTCCTATTTTCATTTTAGCGATATATTTGCACCAAATTGCACATATCTACGTTTAACGGTCTGTCAGGAACAGAGTTTGCCCACACATTGGCACCCACGCATTCTCTTTTGTTATCAGTGGATATAAATTTCCCTTTATGTTATTTTGAATAAATGTTTTTTTAATAGTTCTTTTCATAAGGCTATTAATAAATGTGTTTAGACATATCTGCTTTCCCAAAATCTTCCAAACCCTTAGATTCCTTTATTTATAAATGAATATTAAGTGCTGAAATTCTTAATTGCTTAGAAGGGCTGAAAATTATTTGAAAGTTTGTTCAGAATCCATTAACGCGTTTGAGCCCTGAAGTACTTTGTTTTCTAGAAAATTATAGGACATCGTATTTGGAAGAAGTTTTGAAATCTTAATTTATTTCCATATAATATAAAAAAATATTTATACGAGCCTCTTAATTTTCTTTTAATAAAAATACCAACTAGTTTCTAAAAAAGAAAATAAATTTTCTTACAAATCCTTTAAGTTTTCATCTTCTGGTTCAGAACTTCGGACTACAAATATAGAACTCAAAAGCTTTAGTTATAAATAAAAAAAATCATTTATTTTTCTTTATATATTTGAACACATCATTTAAAAGAAAACGGTAATTTATTTTCGAATAAATTTCAAATGTCGTTTAGTATAGTTTAAAAAATAAAGATTTCCAACAATATCTTTCCTATATTTTGATGGGGGCCGCGGTGGCCTGGTGGTAAGGTCTCGGCTTCGGGACCAGAGGGTTTCAGGTTCGAGACTGGATTCCACCGAAGATCCGTCGTGTGAGGGGGTCTCTTGCACGTTAAATCTGTCAGGCCAAAGTCCTCCCGCTGGTGTGGTGTGGTGTGGAGAGGGGGGTGCCACTTCAGGTGTCGTCCTCGTCATCTGACCGTGGTTCAAAATTACGAGGTCCGTCCCAAAATAGCCCTCGTGTTGCTTTAAACGGGACGTTAATATAACTGAACTGAACCTATATTTTGATGTCCTGTATTTTGAATGAGTTCCATTTCAGTTATCAATGTCAATGAATAAGAAGTAATATGTTTGCGAAGATTGCTTTTGTATCTCTCGTTTAAAATTTTCATACTAATGGTATTTTTATCATCACTATTCACAAGAGGAACGTATTTTTTCAGAGATAAATTTAAATTTGATTTAGATTTTGTTGAAGCATAGAAATCTCACGCATTAAAAATTCACACATTGAATTTTAGTCATTTATATAACATCTAATACAATATAACAGATCATATGCCACTGTAAGGTTAAAACAAAATTAAAAACATAAAACTCACGTAAAAACAGCTTCAAGGTTGGAAATGTGGAATCAATACTGGCGATTTTCAACTTGTTTTCTTGTAAAAACATAGTTATACTCTGCCCAAAAGTTACATTATCGAAAAATAAAATGTCAGTTTAACACATCGAAAACTGGAAGATCATTGTAAAAAAGATTTACTGAAATATTTTTTTGAGAAATAAAGACACCCTGAAGGTATCAAATACTGACTTCAAATTTCAAATAAACTGTCTGATTCATTTTATTTATTTATATTTTTTTATCAAACTAGTGTCAGATTGTGAAAAAATATTCTATTAATAACGTTAGGTAGCGGTTAAAAAATTAAATACTGAAATAAGTTAGAATCACGTGAATTCGTTGTATAAATAGAGACTTTAGAAGACAGGATAAATAGAGTCCTTTCATATACTTTTATTTAACTTGTCTTTCTATCTTGATTATTAAAGATGGAATTAAAAATGACTGTAATGAATTTTTCATTTGTTCCATCACATACAAGAATCTAGATTCTTTTATAGCAGCGTTTTCCTGACAACAATACACTATACAGTGTGATAAGGTACGAAGCATCAAAACAATATAACCGTTAGTATATTTGTCAATGCTGCTATGGGAGAGAGTAGCGAGACATATACGGATACGATTAGAGCCTACGGCGTACATCGAAGCATGGGCTGGCACCTGCATGTGTAGGAGATGGTAGAGGGTCTTATAAAGAGCACTGTTCAAAATCTGCTACTTTTTAAATTCCTAGATTACGGATGAAGCATTAACTCGGATGTGTACTATGAGACACACCGAAGACTACGCCGGTCAATCAAGAACAAAACACCGGGGCTACTTACGGAGGGTGTGGTAATGCTTCGTGATAGCGTGCCCCCACACTTCTCTAGAGCCACACGCGCGGAACTGGCCAAGTTCAAGTGGGCTCATCTCGACCATCCGCTCTACAGCCCGGACATGTCATTCTGCGATTTTCATGTGTCTGGTTCCCTGAATAATTATCTGAAAGGGAAACTCTTCAACTCGGATGGCGAACGTAAGGACGCTGTGAAGGGCATGGTCTTGTCACGACCACAGGAATTCTGGGAACAAGGAATCCTTCATCTCGATAATCAATGAGATCGTTGAGCTCAAGCCTATGGCGTATACATTGAACAGAGTCCAATATATACGCCATATACCACACATATAAGTTTACACCACAATGACGTTCCGTACCTTTTCATTTGAACACCTCTTTTATTTTAATAATTCAGTATTTTACCATCAGATAATTCCTTAGTTTAAATAAATTTTGAATTTTCGTCGTGTCCTAGTAAATATGTAAACGGAATTAAAAAAGATTTTATTTCTCATAGATTATTGATTTGTAAATTTCAAACTGGAAAAAAGAAATAAATTGAGTTAAATCATTTATATTTTTAAACGCAGTAATAAAAATGTACCTTTGAAAAAGATTTTCGCTTAAATTAATTATTCTTAGTTTTTATATAACTCAAAACAATTAGCATTTCATTATATATTTAATGCTGTTAATTTCCTTTGAAATTAGTCTGTTATCATTTATTTACTTTAACACTTTCAAAGCTACTGACGATATATCTTTTCTTTTAGATACTTTCAATTACAGGTCTTTAGGCGTTAATATTTATCTCTTATGCCAATTTAGATAGGTTGAACATTCTAAAACATATCAGAAAAATACCAAAAGACCTTTATTTAGCCAAATTTTAGTCCACAGAAACCTGTAATGAGAAGTGTCTGCAAGATGAAATATCTCGTTGGTAGCGTTGAAAGTGTTAAGTACATCGCATGAAACTTATTCTACTAAATGTTATTCGCATATTTTAAAATTCGTCAAATAATGTTTTATAAATTTTTTATATAATTTCTTATAAATAATTTTAGCAATTACATGTTTTTTTTAAATGTCTGATTTTTCCAGAAAATATTTTGTCCCAAACTATTAATTTTTGTTATTTTTTTTTTACGTCGAAGAACTCAGTTTAGTTTATATGCACAAGATATTCACTCTTATCTTGGCCCAAAAGCCAATTTCTAAACCGTTAGAAATAAACGAATATTTCCTGATGGAAAAATGATTTGTATAACAAAGTGAATAATATTTTAACTTCATGGCGTAAATAAATATACACCTGAAAAAATTACTGTCTCCTATTTTTACATATTTTCTTTTTCCAGTCAATTAAATAAAAATTAATACACCCCCTGGTTAAGTCTTAATTCTTAAAACCCGAACATTTTAAACAACAGAAGTTACATTCTTCTGGTACTTAAAGTAGAGCTTTCAATATTATTAATGTAGGCAATTTTAGAACATTTTAATGAACGTGTCGGGAAAAATTGGCCAATCAAATCACGGTGCTAGACGAAGCTGTCACTGATTGGCTTAGAAAATTAAAATTCAAGTTTAACACTTCAATCAATTTTGGTTTCTCAAGTTTTGAACTTTTTGAGACTGAAATGTTAGAATGTCTAGTTATTTTAATAAATATGACTTAGGTGCTGGGACCGTATACAAATGTAAATTTTGAATTTTTCAGTAATTCATTTATTAATTCAGTCTTTTTAAAATATAACTTTTTGCGACTCTGAGAATATTTTTCAAAATGGAAATGTGTATCTCAGTCCAATTAAAAAATCTTTATTGGATCCTGGTTAGAGAAAAAATCTTGCGTAGGAAAATCATTCTAGTATATTAAATTGTTTTTAGCATTAAGATGAAAAGCACATAGAAAATCAGACGCTTTTCAACATGCTGTTAAAATAAATTGATAATTATTTTAGAAATTTCATAATTTTGAAACAGATTCTCAAGATTCTTTTATAGGATCAGAAATAATTATCAACAATCTCAAAATCAGAATGTGATTTAATTAACATATTTAATTTCTCTAAGCACTTTTTTTTTCTTCTAAATATATAAAATTAATCTTCTTTTCACAATCCAGTCTTTTATTTTTAAGGCTTGAACCCCTACCCGGCTTGAATGGAAAAATTTAATGCTAGCAGGAATTCAAAAATCTGATTTCATCTGCTTCTTCAAAATCAACATCTGATGAATTCAACAAAAGCATATTTTTCTTAATACATTAAAAGGCAGATTTTCTTATATTAATTATTTTCTAATCTTTAATCGTAAAGTTTTAATTCATTAAAATTATGTAAGTTTGAAATAAAATTTTCTATGAATATATTATCAGATGGATGCCTTCATATAGAATAAAAAAATAAATAAAAGTTCTAAAAATTAACAGGATTGACTGTCAACGAGAATATGCAAGTGTTTAAAATTTCAAAATTCAATCTTAAAAAGAATTGATTGATTTTTTTTTCCAAAATTCTAATTTTTTTATTAGTGAAGTTAAAGATGTGTAGATAAAAAAAGCGATAAATTCATTAAATATTTTTAAAAATTAATTTTTAGCATCTATCAATTCATCTAATTCCTTTATAGATTTAATTTTTTTAATTAATTTAATTAATTTAATTTTTAATTTTTCCACAAAATATATTGATATAAATTTATAAATACATTTATAATATTTATGAATATATACTTTAAAATTATGTATCTATCTCTGCATAAATTATAACATTTTAAATCCAAAATAAAGAAATACTTTATAAAATAAAAGCAAATCAAAGATATGAAATTGTCTCTTTTCTTTTAATCATCATTTATTGTTTCTGCAAGTTCTTATATCTTTACGCATATTATTTCTATCCCATTTTCATCATTAACAGCATTAATCTTAGAACTGAACATGTTGAATGAAAAAAAAAAAACCCAGAATATCACGTTACTCAATATTTTTATATATATTTTCAAAATCCTTATTTTCCTTCATTTCTCAGAATAAAATTTTAGATTTATAATCACTAAGAATTTTGAAGGAAATTTAAATAAAAATTTACAGACAGACAATTTTACAGTTTTTTGAACGGAAGATTTAAAAGGATTATATTTCCATCAAAGGTTGAAAAAATATATATCGATATAAAGAAAATTACGCTAATTCCCAAAATATGTATGAGCAAGTGGATGAAAGGTTTTTTTTTTTCATTCCTGTGCTTATTGGACAAGAAAAATATAAATGTTACTAAAAATGTATTTTTATATTTTATGCTCTGTGAATATAATTATGAA
>JAPMOQ010026707.1:1656724-1677571 GCA_026543055.1 Argiope trifasciata | reverse complement strand
ATATATATATATATATATATATATATATATATATTTAAACTAAAAGTAGTAGAAAGATTCAAAATTTAAATGATTTTAGAATAATGTTGCTATTAGGGAAAAAATGAAATATTTCCTAAATGTTAAATTTGTTTAAAAGTTTTTTTTAATTTTTACTTTTATTATTATTGCAAAAATAGGACTTTTTATTTACTACGTTTTAGTCTTTAGCTTACAATTTTTCTCATTAAATGTTATTAAGAAATAATCTTGTCTCACTGATCCACTAACAGGTAACACACATAAAGATAGATGAACTTATGAACAAAAATTATTTGAAATATAAGATTTCCTGATAATTAAGTTCTGAAAGTTAATTAAATTAAGCTAAGTTAAATTAAATTAATTAACATGATGAAATTTCATTTCTCGCCTCTATTACTATTTATTTACAAAACTAGTTAGAATTCACATGCATTAGAAGAAACAGACTGAATGGCATTCATTCCCGAATTAAAACTGGTGAAGTATCTTCCACCAACTAACAGTTCAGGTAATAAAATAATAGATTTATTTTTACACTCTTTGCAATTTTGAAATGTGCGCTTGAAAAAATATGCAGAAATGGAACTCATCTAGTAAATAGAATTTTCCAAAGATTTACTTGAAATAAACATATTTTATAAAAAGTACCAAACTTCATATGTCTATCTTATTTCGTTTGTGAGTTAAGAGGGTTTGACAAATTTTCAGCCGCTTGGCAAACTTTTTCAAAATATTCGACATCGATATTTCTGTTGATAAACAAAAGTATGCCGAATTTCATTCATCAAGCTCTATGAAAATTTTATAGAAATCTGCAATACTGTTGTTGAAGCCACTTACGAAATTTTATTTGTCTAGATCATAGGTTCCAACGTGGGCGATAACGCCCCCTTGTGGGCATTTGAAGCTTTCAGGGGGGCGGTAAAAGACCCAAAGAAAATTAGGGGGCGTTTATAGGACACGAAGGGGTGTTAGAAGAATTACCAAATATAGTGTACAATAACTTCAAGGAACGGTCGCAGGACATTTTAAGCATGGACAGACCAAACTGGGTTTTGGATAATTTTTCCAATGTCAACATAGCAGTATCACCTCAGTTAGAAGAACTAATAGAACTGACGACAAATGAGGATCTAAAAATTAAATTCAAGAATAGCTACCAAGAATTTTGACTGCAGAGGTCTATTTCACAACTGCATTCAGGATTAGGGTCGATGGTTCAACGACTTCTGATAGCATTTTCATCTTCATACTTAGCAGAATGTGGATTGAGTGCTGAGACAACATTGGTAACAAAAAAGAGAAATCGGCTCCATATTACTGAACGCAGCGACTAACGATTGTTTTTGAGTGAAATCGAGCCTGATATTAACAAGTTCCTCAAAATGCATCCTTTTCATTAATTAAGTTAGAAATTCGATGTCTTTCAATTTTAATAAAAATACTTTTTAATGTAATTAAGTATGCATTTTGATGAGTCTCTGAAACTGTCCATTTATTTATTTAGAAAGCAATAGTTTATTATGAATGAATTCATATCATCAAAATCCCTGCCTGTCCTTATGACAGGTAAGCTAAAATTTTTATTCCTCTTTTTTAAATAAAAAAGAAATTCAGTAGTGTTTTAATTCCAACAATCTTCTATCTATTAGAATTTTTTTTTAATTCTTGTTTTCACCATGCATTATGTACGCTTTTAATTATGTGGAGTGGGAGGGGGGGGCGATATTGAAATATTTACCAGAAAAGGGGGCGCCAGTTCAAAAAAGGTTGGGAACCTCTGGTCTAGATAGTTCCTTTTTTATTTTAGAGATGGCAGAAAAATCATCAGATTACCTGGCATAGTACAAAAAAAAATGTATTCTCGAATCTAGGAATGTATAAAACTTTTAATTTAATTAAAATAGATTTTTTTATAATTACAATACTTTATCAATGTATATTATGAATACCAGAAAATAAGAATAATTTTAAACAAAATCTTAATGATTTAATTGAAGCATGTAAAATCTATTACTCACAAGCTGATTTAAATTATCACCAAATGGTTCCTTTAAATAGTCCAAAAATAAAGTAATAGATCATTATAGCGTTCTCTGGTCATTAAACTTTTTCAGGCACACTATCAAATCATTTTAAAGGAAATTTGACTTCAGATAAAATGAAAACTAAAAAAATCGGCTTTTTAATTTTCAAAATAATGTTGAAATACAAGTTCTTAAGGTATAATTAACGGGAAAGCGTTAACCGAAATCTGAGGGCAATCCGATTAGGTTTCCTTCGTAAAGCTCTGGAGTCACTTTTAAACTCGTTAATCTGCAACGATTTAAGGATATTCCACTAATTGGGTATGATTTATTGCGCCATCTTGAAGGATTATGCTGTGGAGAATATAGCGCTTAACACTAGACCAGAGTCAAATCCTAATTTATTCAGTAACACAATAAATAGACCTAGTCATATTGAAGAATCGTCTGCTTTATTTTACATTTATTTTTAGGCATAGGGAACTTGAAGCAATATATTGTTTGTATATACTATAGAAATAGGAGTGAATGTATTTTGTTAAGTAATTATTGAATATTTATTAATATATTTCCTAGGAAATGCCAGTATGCATAAATTTCATAACTCTGCAATTCATTCTCTTCCAAACCAAGTAAAAATGTACTTTCGCGTGATACAAGGAATAAAAAACAATAGCAATATTTATATCGGCCTGCATAATGTAGGCAATTTATTAAAAGATTATTTAAAGTTGTATTTATTATATAATTATATTTTTGAATATTCGAGAGCAATTTATTTTTGATAATTTTTAGATACCTAAAATAATCCTGAACTTCAGAATTGAATCTATAATGGCAATTTATCAATTATTAAAAAATCAAACTTTAAATATATATCTTCCTAGTTCTTTCGACTATAAATTACGAGCAATAATTATACAGAAATAATTGTAAAATTAAAGATACATAACTAGAGAAACAATCTGTGATCAAAGAGGATTTATTCGAAATTGAAAAAAAAAAAAAAAAAAAAAAAAAAAAAAAAAAAAAAATTGGAATACGAGCCTTTCTGAATGGCACATCCATATTTGAATGTAAATTTGAAATCAATCATTCGAAGTAAAACTCTAAAGTATGCAATAAAGCTCTCTCTTCAAAGCTCTAAGCTATAGTAATAAGATGTGGACTTCGACAGTGAAATGTTTCAGATGTGTATTTTGACTTCACAAAAGATTTGCCTTATATGTGCCCCTGGTTCTAGGGAAAACCAGCATCGAGGTCAAATGCATTTAGGTTGATTTGGACATTTGGAGATATTAGTTAGAGTTCTTTAAATATTACTGAAAAACTCTTTGCAATATTTTTGGAGAAAAAATAACATATAGAGTTTGAAATTGATTGAATTTTCTCATACTAGGATGGAATTTAGAAGTCGTAATATTAATGCTCAAGTTTTCCTTATGGCCAGCTGACAATTAAAATTACATACATATTTAACTGAAGAGCAGTTGAGCAATTGTTCTTAAGCCTTTCTTGAGCTCATTTAATCTATACTTATAATAAAGCTCAATGTGTGTGTGTGTGTGCGTGTGTGTGTGTGTGTGTTGGCGCTCTACAGGCCAGACCGTTGGACCTACAGCTACCAAATTTGGTACCTGCATACCTTGGAGGTCCGGAATGTGCACCTCGGAGCCCTTTTTTTGAATTTTTAATTAGAATTTGAATTAATTAAAATTTAAGCGAAATTTCGACGTTTTTCCGCTATAACTTCCGAAAATATTATTGCACAAACATGATTTTTATATCAATTTAAAGATAAAAAATTAGCTTTCTAATGGTATCAGTTTTTTTAATTTATAATGTAAACTTCTATTTTTAATGAATTTTTAAAGAAATATTTTAACCATGTTTTTATCACGTGACTGGATAAAATAAAAGAATGCCGGAAGTTCAAATAAAAAATATATCATCGCAAAATAAATCTACAGAAATGCAACTTTCAGCACGTGACTGGATAAAATAAAAGAAATATAAAATGTGATATTTTCTTTGAAAAATAAATGCAAAGCAAAGGTTTCTACAATCGTTTGCAATATGTATACCATTAACTCAATAAATCTTCTTCATTTACGGTAAACTTGATTGAATTTTGACAGGATATGCATTGAAATCCCGACTTAATGGCATATTTATGTTATCGTTTGCAATATCTGTATCATTAATTTAATACTTTTTTTCCCTTTCTCGCTTTCTTTAAAAAAACATATTTAATATTTTGGCAACATCATCGAAATTTTTTTTAATATTTTGGAAGCATAACCGATGGTTAAAACTGACGGATTTATAAAATTAAAGAATATTACTAGGAAAAGGTGTACTTTTAGAACTTTCCTTCCATCATCTTAAAGAAAACACTAATTTCAGGTCAATCAATGCCCGGAATTACTTCAAGGCTAATGAATATGTGATTTAATTGAAAATTTTAGAACGCTTTACTCATGGCGAACCAGCTGGTCGCCAAAGGCGGCTAGTACTTAATAAATCGAATGTTTTACTAAATATTAGATTACAGTGGGACCTATTCCGAGAGTTTGGAATATATCTCTGATTTTAAGAAAGCAGATATTTCCAAAATTGGGTAAATAAGCAGTAAAAAGCTAAATATTAATTGTATAAGTAGCTAAATATTTCGAAAATATGTATCAACACTTTATTACATAAGATTTAGGAAAAAATAAATGTTTTTATTTTTTGTTGCTGTTGAATGGAATGAATACAGTGTCTAGAGAATTATCTATTTTTGTATTTCAATATTTAATTTAAAATTAAAACAAAAAATATTAAATTATAACACCTTAAAATAATTTTACATCAATGCGATTTTTAATATTATTAGGAAACATATACATCTCCACAGAGTTTTTAATTTTAATATGTTATCAATTTCTAGCTCTTAAATAAACCTTAGAAAAAAAAGCCATCAACATTTTTCTGAAACAAAACTAGTTTAATTTTATCTATCTTTTTTTTACGCTTGAAAGACATCAGTTCTGTCGAGGTTCACAGACACTGTAATATTTCGTTTGAGACAAAGTTTATTGCTGCAATAAATATCCAGAGCTTCAACTGATTATTCTGCAAATAACTTTTTCGCTCAGGGACCACATACAGCGAATGATATAAGAGACTCATTGAATCTTCGACAAGAGCTTCTTCAACATAAATCCTATGGTTAGCATCAACAACAACAATAATAACTGTAGGTTCGTTTCCAAGTGTTATAGATTTCGCGCATTTTTCATTTTAGAAGGTAAGAAAAATAAGTCATCATATGATATTTTAAAGCTATTAATAAGTATTTTAATATTTTTTAAAAAATAAATTTAGTCACGATTTAGGTTTCGATCATGATCCTGTTTCCGTTAGGATGTTTTGAATAACTGAAGGCAATAAATAATTGAAGCTGAAAATGTGAAGGCAAAGATTGTTGAAACCTCAAAATGTGAAGGGAAAAAACTGTTGAAGCCTCAAATTGCAAAGGCAACAAATTGGCGAATTATCCCTTTTATCATGTGAGTACTTGATATTGTTTTAGCTTGAGGTTTTTGGATACTCAAAATGTGAAGACTAAATATTTGAAGACTCACAATGTGAAGGCAAAAAATTGTTAAAGCCTCATAAAGCGTGGTCAACAAATTGGATATTAACCCCTTGACCTATTTCTTTTAGGTTTAAATACATAGCGTTTGTTACTGATAAATTTTTCTCTTGATTCCTTAAGTTTTCTATTAATATAATTTCAAAAAATCGTAATATTACTAAATAATTCCAAGTCCCAAATAAAATTTATTTGTATTTATAATGCTTTTTTATTATTTAATTGCGTTTATACTTTTCGTCCAATATGACGGAAACTAAATTAGGATCCTCTTATTTTCTTCGAGATCTTTATTGTTGTTCAACATATTTAATAAAGAAACAGTACACACTTATCTTTTTTCAATGTTATAAATATATTAGAAGTAAATTGTATTGACTTTTTGTAGCTTCAACAAGTAATTATAGTATTCAAAGTACTGCACTTTATTTTAAATTAAAGTATATATAGAAATCGTTATATTTTTAAAAATTGGAAGAATTAGTGTCTCAATTAGTAACTATTTAACAAAATTAGGTTGCTATTCTTTTAATATACAGTTATTATTTATCAAAACTGTTGAATATTAATAAATAATAAGCTGTAGATAATAAATAATGATGATATTTATTGCCCTTTTTAGCTTAAAAATTGTTATTTTCTTTTGAGGTGTTCAGATATTTTTAATTAATATTTTTGAATAATTCGAATATTTTTAGTTAATTGCAAGTTTACATATTTATTTTAAATTAGTAATTCTAATATACAAGTTAATTGAAGTGAACATAATATTCTAATATACATTTCAAATTTCTAATTATCCATATATATGTATCTTTTCACGATATAAATTTCCTTTTAATGTATGTCCCTTCTGTCTTGGTAATGTCATTTGGTATAAAAAGAGTCCTATGTTTTTGTTAATCCACATTTGTCATGATTTAT
The DNA here is from genome assembly GCA_026543055.1 of Argiope trifasciata. Classification (NCBI taxonomy): domain Eukaryota; kingdom Metazoa; phylum Arthropoda; class Arachnida; order Araneae; family Araneidae; genus Argiope; species Argiope trifasciata. The sequence goes on along the minus strand of JAPMOQ010026707.1, from coordinate 1,670,956 downwards.
AGTAACATGCAGTCAGTATAATCCAGATATAAACGGATAATTAACGAATAATGTTATAAATTCGATGAAAAGAATAAATGTAAACATGAAGAATGCCGTATTTATTAATTTTTGCTAATAAATAATAATTTAGTATAGTGAAACGTAATACACGGTATATCATTTTCTATTATACTATTATTTTCTATTTTATTATTTCTATTTTATACTATTATTTTCCATTCATCATATGTTATTTATTTTTAAACTCATTCACAATATTTAGCAATCCTTCAAATAAAATTTTATTAGATACTTGATCTACATTTCACGAAAAAGAAAAGTTAAATTTTTATAAAAATCTTTTTAATGTTCAGTTTCATCTAAACCTTTTGTTAGTTGAGATATCAAATGGTTTTTTTTTCTAATTGTTCTGAAAAATCAATGAAAAAAATGGCCATGTTCCTGAACAATTGATTGGTTTCAAAATTAATAAATATAATCTTGGAAAGTTCCAAAACTGAATTACATTAATATTTCCTTTGTTTATCTGTTTTTTGAAAGTAACATTTCTTATAAATGCTCTAATCAAGAAATTATATGTTTATGTGACATTGATAAATTAACGTAAAATTTTAAATTTCCAAATCTGCTAGTCTATTCAACGAACAACATTTTTATTAAGATAGTGTCTTTTTAAAAATCTTACCACTTTATCCTGGTCAAATTTTCAATACTGATGTTTCACCTTCTAGTTATGTTGCTTTGTTTCATGTTAGTTAAGATGAGATTATTGTAAAAGATTGCTCATTCACTTCAGGCTGTACACTAGAATTTTGATATTTTTACGCATATGTGTTCTCGATGACCATAGGCTATTTACATCTTTTCAGGGAACAATTAGCAGTTAATCCATCACTTTAATTACATTTGAATTCCAAGCCGTCAAAATTTTATTATATTTATAAAAAGAATTATAAAATAAAGCCTAAAAATTATACAATAATATAAAAAAGCACTTTTTAGCACACCTACAAAAATACACTTACTGTAAATTAAATTCCCGACAAAATCAGTTTCAGCGTTCTATGACTTGTCTACTTAGCAACTTCAAGATATTTCTACTTTTCTGGTAAAAATATTCTATATTTTAAAAGTTTTTTTTTTCTATTTTTCAAATGTTTTATTGCAGTAAGCTTCATCTATACTTATAATAAAGCTCAATGTGTGTGTGTGTGTGTGTTGACGCTTTACAGGCCAGACCGTTGGACCTACAGCTACCAAATTTGGTACATGTATACCTTGGAGGTCGAGAATGTGCACCTCGGAGCCCTTTTTTCGAATTTTTAATTAGAATTTGAACTAATTAAAATTTAAGCGAAATTTCGAAATTTTTCCGTTATAACTACCGAAATTACCATAGCACAAACATAATTTTTATATCAATTTAAAGATAAAAAATTAGCTTTCTAACGGTATCAGTTTTATAAATTTACAATGTAAACTTCTATTTTTAACGAATTTTTAAAGAAATATTTTAACCATGTTTTTATCACGTGACTGGATAAAATAAAAGAATGCCGGAAGTTCGAATAAAAAAAACTATCATCGCAAATCAAATCTAAAGAAATACAACTTTCAGCACGGGACTGGATAAAATAACATAAATATAAAAAGTGATATTTTCTAAAAAAATGAATGCAAAGCAAATTATTCTATGATCGTTTTCAATATCTAAATAATTAATTGAATAAATCTTCTTTAAGGTAAACCTGATCGAATTTAGACAGTATATGCATTGGAATCCCGACTTAATGGCATATTTCTATTATCGTTTGCAATATCTGTATCATTAATTCAATTTTTTTTTCATTATAAAATGTGATAGTTTGTAAAAAAATAAATGCAAAGCTAAGGTTTCTCTAAAATCTGCAAGAGCACGTCAAAGGGAAAAAATTCGGTTTTATCACCGTGTTGCTATCATTTTGACGGAAGTTCAAATTAAAAATAAATAAAAAAAACTATTATCGCAAATATAATCTAAAGAAATATAACTTTCAGCAGGTGACTGGATAAAGTAAAATAAATATAAAATGTGATATTTTCTTTAAAAAATGCAAGGCAAAGGATTCTATGATCCTTTGCAATATTTAAATCATTAATTGAATAAATTATCTTTATTTATACAGGATTAAATTTATACAGGATATGCATTCAAACTCCTTTCCAATGGCCAATTTGTAAAATATTATTAATAGGCATATATATTGTTTAATACTATTAATTTGATCTAAATGAAGTAAATAATTACATTTTATGTAGTTTGAGTCAAACAATGCATTTATGAATAATGAATTTTATATTTCTTCATACTTTGCTCTGTGAGCCATATTTTACAAAATATTTTTATTAATATTTTAAATAAAAGTTGCTACATCAATCAGTCTTCTAAATCAATCATTAAAACTGACTGATTTATAAAATTAAGGAATATTATTAGGAAAACGCGTTCTTTTAGAACTTTCAGTCCATCATCTTAAGGAAAATATTAATTTCAGGCCAATCAATGCCCGGAGTTACTTCAAGGCGAATGAATATGTGATTTAATTGATTATTTTAGTGCCCATTACTCATGGCGAATCAGCTGGTCGCCAAAGGCGGCTATTAGTAAATATAGAATTATTGTTTGTTATGTTCTTATTTCAATATTTGTTTCTTCCTATAGCTAAAACTCTATAGAACTCATTTATTCTATAAACGGAAAATAATTTACTAGTATATATTTACGATTTATCACAATGTTTTAAGACATATTATTAAATAAAGTCTAAATATGTATCGTTCTTAGTAATTTAAAGAACTATAAAGAAGTTTTCGTCAGTAGAGTCAAGATATGAAAGCACGAAGAAGTATCCGTTTCCGGTTTCAATATTTAAGTATCTAGAATATAAGGGTCTTATGAATCATTCACCTTATGATTTCTGCGAAGTCAATGACCGATTTTCAGCTATGATTCCTAAGATAAATCATTCATAGATATTTGAATTTGTTATGTCTGCTAGCTTTCAAGATATGGTTGATATTCTTAGCAGCTTATTAGTCTGTGTTTAGACCTTCAGATTATATTTTAGGTAATTTCTAATCTCAGTATACAAATGGTGTACACGTTATTTTTTCAGCAGAAGAGCTCATATTTATACATGCTGCAATTTTGATCCAATCATTTTTATAAGTTTCAAGTTAATTGATTATTGATCCCATTTATAATGCAACTTAATTTTTGTAAAATGAATGTTGAGGATTTTTATAGTTTTATTTTTTTATTCCTGGTTTTTCAACCTTCTCTTATTGTTTTCTGAATCTCACTGTTTTGCAGTTTTTTTCTCCTTCTCATTTTTTGATTGAAATATAATTTTTATTTTTAGTACAGTGACAGAAACATACTTTGATACTTTAAGGTTTTAGGATTTAATGTTTTATTCATTTTAGTATTTAATTCGTTCGTCAAATAATAATCACCTTATGCTCTATGTTTATTATTATTATTATTTTGTTCAACCAAAGTCAATACAGTACTCTTATAAAACAATCAAGCATTATTACAGGAATTATAAAGCTATAACGTGGTGGGGAAATTTACTTATATAGTTATAAGTTGCCATTCACTTTTTTTCAAAAATTAAAACGTCTAGTTTTATATGGATCATGTACATGAGCATGAATTGATAGAATTGCTCCTTTTAATACAAAATAAATCTTACAAGATTACCTTTTTTTACTTTTGATTAACATTAAAATTTAAAGTCACATCAGATTTATTAATAGAAGTTCAAAGGGCAAGGATGATACTTAAAAGATTCTGTGATCAAAACTTTCACATCACACTATTAGGAATTCAATGGTTCCAAATGCACTCTACATTTAGCAGGTTCAGATATTCAACACGATAGTGATAGCTTCAAATGTGAAACTAACACTTGGTCATTTGAATATTGAGACATCAAAAGTGAAAGCATACTTAAAATATACAATATTACATGTGTTTAATTAACATGGTTTTATCAATTATTTTGATTTTATTAACATGATAAATAACACGATCGATCATATACGGCCTGTTTTCATTCATTTGTATGCTCTGTAATACTTCTCTTTATTCTTTTTAGCACTTTCAACGCTACCGACGAGATATCTCGCCTTTCAGATACTTTTAATTAAATTAGAAAAATTAGAAATTTAATTAGTATCATTAAAAAGATTATTTTTTTAAATCTTAATACATGCATTGCTGAGGATGAATGAGGTAAAAGCTCCATGAAAAGGCATATATCAATGAAAGAATCTGAAAGACGAGATATCTCGTCGGTAACGTTGAAAGTATTAAGAATGGCCATCTGCATTTTTACCAATCTGGATAAGAGCTACTTGAAATTTGGAAACAGAGATATGGTATAATAGTTTTATGATGCTCAGCACTTAGGAAAGCCTTACAGAATTTAAGGAATATTAAACCTCTGATGATGGTGATCCTATTAATCATTCCCCACAATCGTGCCGTATCATCTTTAACAAATATTTGATATAGCGCGATTAAAATTCTTATTTCTTTTTATGCGTCCTTTTTTCTGTAAAATGAAAAAAGAATATGCGAGAGGATTGTCATGACTACGTAATAACGAAACACTGTTTTTAACCTTGAAAATTCAAAACGGAAAATTATTGTAATTTATCTCACCGATATACAACTTAAAAATAGTCAAGTCCAAAAAGATAAAAATTAGCTTAGATGTTTTCATTGTTTTAAAATGTTATTTTTTAACAGAAATTACAAAAAAATTGGGATTTTTCAGCCATGGCGTGTTAAAAGAATATGAACACATGATTTCGTTTCTCTTTTTCTTCTGATTTGACTATTTTTACCAGTATACCAATGATATATTTTTATATTTTATGTTGTTGAAAATGATTGTAGATTGATTACCAACAATGACATAGCTGCTAGGATACCGAGGCGAAACAAAGAACTCACGCCTTCAGATGGTAAAAATGTCACCGAACTTGCTCTTTAACAAGAGGATAATATTTATGACGTAAGTTGTTATCGATATCATCATGGGTTTTTAAATATAAGATACAGTTCTGACAACTTTTATGCTCTTGATATACGTGTTAACCTCTTGTCATTTCGTTAAATGACGAAAGATAATATTTTTTTGATTCATTGAAGAAAAATATTTTTCAAACCAATTTAGTTGAAAATCGTTGGATATATTAAGTTGGCAACTGGTTTCAATAACTATCGAATTATTGAACCTCAACAAGTATTAAACTTGACTTAGGTATATGTCAAATTTGCCCTACCTTTTGGTTTCAATTCTTCGCAGTCTTCTCAAACACCAGAACCTGCCTGAAAAAGAAAAAAAGAAAAATTAATTGATTTCATAATAGAAAACTATATCTTATTTATTTATGCAACTCTAACTTTAAATAATTGACTCTGACCTTTTTCGAAACCATATAATACAAAAAAGTGTTTTTAAAATACCGATTAATTTCCCTACCACAGAGTTTTAAATAGATATCTTGATGTTATGTATGAAAGTTGACATAAATACTTTTGAAATGAAGTTGATTATCGCTCAATGTAACAACATAATGATATGATGTAAATTAACATTTTAATAATAAGGAGATAGGAATTCATCTGCTAAAACCTGTATGGATTAACTAGAAAGCAAATAACTGTTTGGTTTATCAAGAAAATAAATAACTGTTTGGTTTATTTAGAAAGTAAATACATATATAGATGAACTATAAAATAAATTCTGTTATCAATTTATACCGTCGAAGTAGCCACAAGATTAAATATACATATCTATTAATTCGAATTATCTGCCAGACAAAGATATCATAGTTAGAAAAAGTAATGCTAATGTTTGTTAGTTGGTTGGGATAATATTTCAGAAAATTAATATACACGTCTTGTAGGAAGCATTCTCAGTCATGAAGTTTGAGAATAATAAAAAATGATAAAATCTACCATTCGTTGGTAAATTTGTGATGACAAGCGATGATGTTGACAAGACATGCAAAATGATATGCTGTACAAAGTAAACGACGGTTTTCTGTTGTTACAAGCGAATTAATTAATTCTTGGGGAAAATTATGGCAATTCTATTGAAACATTTTTCACAAATTTAAAGCTATCTACGTTGTGAAATGCAAGAGAAAGAAGTCTTTGTTAAAGAAGATAGCTTTAATTGTCTATGACAGTAGCAAAAGAATTTAATTGAAATCCTATACAGAGGCATTATTGTTAAAAAAGTCAACAATCTAGTATTCTGCAAGATATAGAGAAAAGGCAAAAATATAAATATTTCTGTCTCTATGATAATGACTCAAAAATTTGGTATACTCAATGCGTGTAAAGCGTACTCGGGCATGATATTTTAAAATAGGCGAAGTACATTAATTATACTTCATCATTGACTTCGTAATACGAACTGATTATGAGTGCGTCAATAGTTAGGAAATAAATACAATGTTTGCAAAAGAAGAATATTTCTTGTAACAGACTAATTGATCAATGCAGTTGAATATGATGACTCGTTATGATAAATGCAATCGAGTATTTTTACTTATTATCTCCTGTCACTATTTTCATTCAGCTAGAAATGCTTCAAATTTTCTACTCATTGATCATACGTTACATAACAGAAGACTATAAAGTAGAGGAGAATGAGAACAGTTATAAATCAATTATTAAAAAAATTATTATTATTATAATTATAGTGATGTTTAAAAAAGCAACGAACTCTTCATTCGAAAAATTTATATAAATATCTTATCTCAGATAAGGACGAATCTGGTATTCATAATGAATAATTTGTCTAATATTTTTTACAAAGAGAAGGATTATTTAATTAAGAATTATGTTCCATTTTATATTTATTGTTGGAAGCTATACCCATTTGCATATAATCTTCAGTTTAAAATTGAACTAATTTTATTTTGTTGCAGAATAAACCTCTTAGAATGCTATAAATAATCTTAATATTATAAATGTGAAAATGAATGAAATATTAATTTTTTTCGAACTCATTTTAAGAAATATTTTTTTCAAAATCTTATCTTAAAGTACGCCTCTAAATACTTAATCGAGATTAAACGTATTCTTAAATGTAGAAAATAAAAATATACGAAAAATACATGTGCATGATTCAGAAAAGAAATTAGAAACTATTTCATCGATGAAAAGTATTTAATACTCAAAAATAATTCTAATGTTCTGAAAATAAGCAACGTTTAATTGGTTTCTCTCAATGAATGTTGTTTTTTCCGAAAAATGTTTAAAACATTTTGATTGTTCTTTCAACTGAAAGCAGTAAGTTTGAAAAATGACTCCCTATTATTTCACTCAACAATAACAAATGGAAAGCTGAAAAGAGCACTTCACAATAATCATTAACATAACAGTTTAGAATAACAAAGCTTTAACACTCGTATTTATTTTAACAGAATCTTCATTTCAAACATCTGCGTGCAGGAAGTGGGCAATGAATTCCAGTAAAGCCCGAATTTAATTTCCTTCTCTGAGTAAAGTAACCACCAACCCATTTTGCATCAGAATGTTTAGTCTTTCACTTTACTATAGCTAGGATTATAACACAGACTTTGAACATTGACGAAGTGTTGTGTTAATAAAAGAAAATAGAAACATGAACCTTAAATGGTTAGGGATGTTGAAATATAACCCTGAGAAATGTTTTCGTAAGCGTTAATAATATTTGACAAACATGGACAAAAATGCAAAACAGATTGAAATCCCTCTTTTAATATACTATCCATATTTGAGACAACTTTAGTTTTCAAAATCCAATGCATAAATACCTTTATCAAGGAAAAGGCTTTATTATTATGCATATCAAATAGAGCAATGAGGATTTATTAATTTTAAACTAAATCGCGATGTATTATTTATAAAACAGACGAACAGTTGGTGAAAGGTTTCAACCATTCCAGTGTTTTACAAGTTGGTGCGCGTAACACATAAAAGAGTATATAAGGTTTTATTTGAAATTGTGTTTTGATCTATCTAATAAAATAAGTAAAGACTAATCTAATAAAGTTTTTAAAAATCATATCCTAATATTTTATTATTTATATTGAAGTAAAATAAATCATGACAACTTCATCAAGGCCAAACTCAAAATGCACAACAGGGAAATGTTTAATAGATAATGATGTACTCTGTATATAATAAGTGTTGTGTTGAAACAAGGTACTGTATACAATAATATCATTTATAAAGGAAATAATATTGTCTTATTATATATAATACCTAGAAAACCCAGATTTACTCGGCATTTTTTTTGAAAAATTCAGCTGTATGTCCCGTTTAAAGTTTTAAGCAAAATCTTTAGACAGATTAGGCCAAGAAAACGTGAGAAAAAATGCACGTGATTTATGCAACTAACAACTACTGCACTTCTGATACGCTTATGTAAGTTATCATAGCCATATGTCAATATTTAATTATAAAAAAGGCCTTTTTTGTGAATAAAATTGAGGGGTTGTGTTTCAGGAGGAAGATATAGATAGTTAAACTTAAAAGGCAAAATCCTATCTAAATATAAAATTTAATCCAAACCCTAATAACTTTAACAAAATAAATTGATATTTATACAAGAACTGCTAGCTTATAAGATTTAAAACAAGAATTTCTTGACTACACTGGAAGTAATTTATTGCATTTCACTTTCCACTTTGTGAAGCTTAAATTCTAATGAGTCGCAAAAATCTGGAAACGTTTAAGCGAAAATTTGTACAAATACATTTCCACCATACTCATGATAATATTGCTAGAAATAAACTTTACTTATCGAAGAAAGCGGGTATCACTGATATCCAAACCCCAAAATGGTATCTAGATACCAGTGCTTTGTAAACGGCGCATATCCTGCGATTATCTTCAAGTACAGAATGATAACCGTCATCAGCACATTTAAAATGATAGTTAAACCTTTGTGTGTGGTAGAATTTAGCGATCCTATCTAACATTAAAGTTTCCTGAATTTGAAAGTACGTGAATATATGACCACATCTTTCATGTGGAAACATAATCCTACTCAATATCAGCTTGTTAGAAATGGTCCCCAAATGACAAGGAAATGTAGCTTCAAGCGCTCATTGATATTCTGCCTATTCTTTGACACTAATCATTAAAATCATGCTGCTCGTATTTGATACCTATATCGTAAAGCGACAAGCCAGCAATTAAAAGATGGATCTTTAATTGGATGTGACGAGCCTTTCCCAACAAATTCTTGGTCATCTTAAGTCCAAGCATCATTTGAATGATTCTTGAAGTGAATTAATATTTATTCTGCTTAAGAGAATATGTGACCATTTCAAAGGATTAGTGTTATGCTCATTAAACATTGGCTAAACATAGTATGATTTTAAAGTCAACTGATAGATTAAGAAATATAGTGTTCCGACCTGATATAAAGGATGGCACATTACCCTTTCTGATGGTGTCTGTGAAAGCTTAATATTTATCATAAATTTAAAATGCAAATTAAATGGGAGTAGGAGGGCATTCTTGGATGGGAAACTACTTTTGCAGAAAGTTGTATATTCATCTGCATAAATTCAATATATTTTTCATGGAACATCTATATTTGAAACTGCAATTTAACATTAACTTCTTGGATACTTCAATGAAATTATTTCATTTATAACTTAGCCTTAACTTTTTTAAAACTAAATATAGTTTTCAGAATAAAATTTCTAAAATTAAGAGTTGAATTTACTTTTGTTCAGAGCGTAAAATTATTTATTGGCATCTGGACATTTTAAGAAATATCTAAGACATCTTTATTTTATTTTAGTAGGGAAATAACTTCACATTTCCTTATTTATTACAAAAAATATATTTTTCTTTCTGATATTCCTGAAATAAGGAAAACTACGTTAGTAATGAAAAATGAACCTGGGATCAGGATAATTTACGAAATTTCCTTCTTTTAAACATTATAATTAGTTAACAAAATAATAATTTAAAATTCCATTGTTATAAAATATAGGGTGTCTTATTAGCTAATCTGAATTATTTATAGTTGAATTTGTTGGAAACAAATTCTTTTTTTACTTTTATTAGAAAACAAATTTATAATTCTTTTTGAAAATATTTATGCTTCGTCTCCTTTGACTCTGGAAGGTATATTGAGTTAATTATTGCAATTTATGAAATTAGAAATTAAATAATTATGTTAAACTGTCTATAAATTTTTAATGATGACAATTCTTGTTCTCGAGACACACCTCTAAAGCGCCTTGTCAGTTTGATTTTGGAAACGTTTCGCATATTGCAAGTGCAAAAAGCAATGCCAGCTTCCTGGCATAGGGTAGCGTATCTTCCCCATGATCTAGGCATGCCGGCTTCGCGTCCAGGTTTCTGCCTGGAGGCTCTACTTTTGTATTCTGATAGGTGTGAGAATACGCTCCCCTGTAAAAAGGGGTTGTATAAGCGAATGTGACGCATGCGTAGCTAAGACGTAATTTTGGTCTTAGATACCACTATTGATAAACAAGAAACGCTCTCTCGACTTAAAATCGGTGACTTGTCAAGTTCCATAAGAAACAAGATGATAAATGCCATAAGAAAGAACAACAAAAAGGAGTACATGCCACAACATGTTGGAAGAGAACGTACTTAAAAAACCTAATCATTAATGTAAGCAATGCAATTTCTGATATCATATAAATTGATTCTGTATAGCACAAAAGTTATCAGTTTAATTCAACATTTGTCAAATGTAGACACATTTAATGCCAGTCACAGAAACTCTCCTTTACAAAGAGGGACTACAAAAAATTTCCTAAAAGGTCTATGCTATATTTATATGGAGTCTTTTTCATGTTTCAGTTAAATTTCTTTGAGATCAATGCACTGATAAAATCAACAAAAAAACAGTCAGCCTCTATCATTTAATTTTTGCTAACTTTAACTTACTATTATTTATAACCATGTTTATTCCTTTTGTCATGATTTTTCCAAACATGCATTATTTTTAATGGAAAAGTTACCACAGTGAAAAAAAATGCCTATATAAAGCAACAAAGCGTGTGTTGTCACGTTCTAAATCAATAAAGAAAAAAAGTAGTTGATTTCAAAAGCTGATCTACACTTATGTTAAATTTAATTCAAAGAATTTCTTTCAAAATTACTAATGAAATTTTGTTATTTTACTCAAACCATACGACTCTAACCATACTAAGTCAATTTTCTTCCACGAGAAAATATAAATTTAGAATTCACATTTGCTGCTTTATATTTTCTGTAATTTTTTAATCGGAGAAGAATATGCTTGACTAATCCAAACATATTTCATTACTGAAATCGGAATAGGACTAATTAAATAAAATTGCTTTATATAAGACTGTGTTTGTATCAGAATTGAATTAAATAAATTTGATATATTCTGTTATAATTAAATATTCTAAATATATACATTTGAAGTAATTTGTTTCATTAATATTACAATCAGTATATTTCTTCTGGATCCTGAAGTACACAATAATGATATTACTTCAATGACTTCACTTAGCCTTTTAAATTAAATTTACAATACGTTGTTAATTAAAACCAGACTTTAATTACACTTAACGGTAGGAAACAGTATATATATAGTAACAGATTTATGAGTGAAATGCAATGAATTAATAATTTTATTGAGATTAAGTACATCAAAACAACATTACAATATTCCATCTAAAACTTTTTTTTATTTTGATTAAAACCTTCTCAGAATGCAGTTTTAAGAATTAATTATTATTTGAAAGCGACGTCATATTTTCGCACATTTATTTCTCTTTCAAATTTACATCACAAAAATAATTTATTTATCAGAATATGTCATAAAATAATATAATATGTCTAAAATTACAAATACTGCTTCAACTTTGTTATTTAATAATACAATGATATCACATATCAAAGGAGCTTTTTATTAATTTCATATTCTTTAACCTTTTTTTTTATTTCTTATTTTGCAGAGCAAAGAAAACTGTTTACTTTTTTCATACAATGTTTGCTCCTTTCTAATATTTCTTTTAGTGCAAAACATTCTTAAATGAATTTAGTTCTTGAAAATTTGAAACAAATTTAATTGGATAACATTTTGTGATAAATCCTACGCAAATATTCTTAATTTTTCTTCAAACCGTCTATCTTTTTAGCAGCATTTAATTAACTATTTTGATTTTTTCTCGCCAATGAACTTTATTTCCATTGCATGGATTTGTTAGTTCTTTTTTCTTCCTAAATTTAAAAAATAAGACCTTTGTTTTCAACAACGTTTGTTTTCAATTTACAAAACTTAAGTTTTGTAAATTTTTAAAAATTATGTTACTATATTTTCCTTTTAACTTTATCGGCTGTTAAAGGCTTTACTTATATGCAAAAACTTGCAAATACGAACTAATACAAACTACTTTTCGAAACTGATTCTTCGCGGGTTCTCTAAAAAGATAAATTATGTTCTAAGCCTAAGATCGTTAATGAGATTAAATAACTAATTTACTTTTGCATTTTATTTTAATTCCAATTTTTATATTGTTTTTAATTAATTTAAATTTAACTTATACAAAACTTTATCCCGTCTTTAAAGAGAAAAATATACTAAATTCAAGATTGAAAGCTTTGGACTTAACTTTTCCTAATAGGCTTAAACATCTTTTTATACTTTAAACACTGAAATTCTTTAAAGTTCTTAATTTTGAAATTATCCTTTTGAGCTTTTGTAACTCATAATATAATTTCAACAAGTTAAAATTTCTCTAAAAGCAATTAAAATATTAATAAATTCAATGTGATTCATAAGATCAATAAGATTACTTTCATTTTTTGAACATATTTTTAATATCATATAATGAAAATGAAATGAAAGGTAGAATGCATGTTTCTTTAAAATTTCAAAAAGAATTATTTGTTTCATAGTCATAAAGACTGTTATATGTTTAAGAACATGACTTTGTACTTATCAATAAGAAAAACAATTTCCTAACTCAAAATAGCTTTTTAAAATTATATTAGACAAAATATACTTATTATACGATTTAAGATCGCTTGCTTTAGCTGCATAAAAATGCTCAAATTTACAAATGATATTGCTGTTAAAATTAAAAATTCTGCAATTTGTTTGCTAATTTTAGAAAAAAAAAAGAAATCAATTCATAATGAATGTATGTGAAGATTCGACTTACATATATCAAAAGTCTTCAAAATATCCATTAGAATGAATATAAAATCAAGAAATTCTTTTGTAATTGTCCAATTTACCTTATAATTCTCAAAATGAATTTTTTAAATTTAATTAAATGAAATCAATACCTATTTTTACCTACTAGTTCAGAACGAAAAAGAAAAGAAAAAAAAAACGATACATATGGTAGACAATACAATGGTACCGTTTGATTATATGCTTGGTTTGTACAGCACTTCAGACTTTCGATTAATTTGGCCATCAAGTAATGCGTCTCTCACCGATTATTTGGAATTTGGAGCACTTCAAATGGGGACGAAAATTTGGAAGAAGAAGAGTATGGCGGGGTGTGGTTGTGAATAACCTGAGTACACTTTTTACTTATTTTAATGAATCTTTTAAGACAGACTTAGAAAACCTGAAGACACGAATCACATGCGAAATGCAGTTTCTTCTCTTTCAATACTAACAAACATAGTGAAAGAATCAAAGCACTTTTTTTTAATCCGATTTAAAAAATATGTATAGAGAGGTACAAAAGTGTGCTAAACTAATATAAATGCTCCTTACACATTATGACGAATTAAATAAGCTGGAATCTGTTACCTTTGGATTAAATGTTGCATTTAAGGTAAATTGTCATCAACGAGGAAATTAGAAGCTTTTATTATAAACAAAAGGAAACTTCACATGGCAAGAATTTTCATACAAACTACACCATCTCTTTAATTTAAACTGTATGAAATACTTTTGGATTATGCTGTTTGAATTGTAAATTTAAAGTTAAATCATGAACGTAATATTATTTAGAAGTGGAATGTCAAGATGTCAAGAAAAAAAGAATGTTTCCTAGCAAAATATCATTTCCGAGTAATGCATTAATAAGCTTACGGACTCCCTTAAAAGCAAAAATACACACACACACACACACACACACACACACACACATACACACACACACACACATACACACACACACACACAC
>JAPMOQ010026707.1:1634622-1656624 GCA_026543055.1 Argiope trifasciata | reverse complement strand
TATATATATATATATATATATATATATATATATATATATATGAAGGCGGACAAACAATTTATTTTGCGAATTAACACACAACAATTAATAAAATAAACACCCTTATTTTTACCTTGATCTGTATTATCTATATCACTGAATTCCAATCTAACAACAAAAATTTTCTATTTGATGTTTTCAGACAATAAAAGTTGATGATAAGATGATGAACATTATGGAGAAAATGTTTCTTTAAACACTGTCCTAAAGTTTTTGCGACCACATAATACGATTAAATCCATTTTTTATGCTATACTGTAACTTTGCAGAGAGAGTATTTTATTACATTATTTTTCCATAATTTTTGCATTTGTTCTTGTTTGCGTTTGATATAAACATCCTCATATTCTGATTTAATCCTGCACTCCAGAAAAGTATGTTTTTAGAAACAAACTCCTCATTTTACGAAAGATATATATCCTTAATCCGTGCTAGCAGATATAAAAGTTGCATTTGCGTTTTACGAAATCTAGATACCTTTGTTTATACTCTAAACACCTATCATCCATTATCCACAACTTTCAGTCACCTATGCCGTAAACCAACCTGAAAGCCATTCGGGGATTTACAAACTTTCTCCATCTCTAAGAGTAGAGGATTTAAATGCGTAGGGAACTGAAATGTTTCGTTCTGAAGAATATACTTAGAAAGAGTTATCTCAATATAAATAAAATGTTTCGTGTGGAATTTTTCAGAAGTGTAAGCCCTGAAACAGTAAAAATTGTTTATAAAATATCCTTTAGTAATAACCTAAAATAAAGTGGTGAAACATTATATTTATAAATAAAAATAATAAAAAAATAATCTCCAAAATTTATTTTCGTAAAAGATTTATTTCTTGGCATAAGGTATTCAGTTAAATATTTATTCACTTTTTAAAATTAACTTTGGTTTAAAAAGATAGTGATTTAATCTTAAATTACATTTTTCACCAAAAAATAATTCATATTACTATTAATTTCGAACCAGTCATAATTCATAAAACTTAACAACGTACACATTTCTGACGTTAAAAAATTTCTCCTTATTAGGTATATTTTGCAAATCATAAAACAGTTTTAAAAATAGACCGGGAATACAGAAACAAGTCATTTTTACTATAAAACATGAAATTGGCAAGCAAAATGTTTGGGCTTTAAAAGGACTCTTTGATAGTGAATTACAACATTATTGCAAAAAGAGTTTTTGATTTATCAGGTCAGTTTTCTTGTAGGATAACATTTTGAATCCATGTGAGGAATTTATGAAACACAAAAAAGCATTTTATTTTTTATGCATCTCTACCATTATTCATTTTTAATTATGCCAATTTTTCTCAGTCTTTCAGTAACGTCGGTATTTTTCTTGCTGTAGGCCCATTTCAATTCCATTTATGTTTTTTATTGTGACGATACCATTTTAATAAAAAGAAAGGCAATTATTGGAATGTTTCAGAGTTTTGTCAGTGTAACGCGAAACCTATAAAACTTGAATTTTTATTTATCACATAATTCTTGAGCACATACTTTGAAACATCTGCATCCATATTTCATTCCATTTCCTTAAACAATATAATAACCGTAGGAAAATGCATGCGAAATTCTGCTTCTTTTACTGAAGAAAAATGGTTGCACAGAGCAGCCTAAAATTCACACAATTGTTTATTATTGAAAATCAATCCCTCAAGATGATGAAAGTTCGTTTATGTAAAGATACGTCCCCGATTCAACGAACAACAGTCTGATTCGATAAAAGAATAGATAATATTTGCTTGGCAAAATTATTTCCAAACATATATTGTGTACGTAAAATAATAGCAAGCAAAATGAATCCTTCCATAACAAACTGCCATTTTTCTCCCTCTGTTTATCTGGTATTCAGATTTGTAAGATACTAGAAGAAGCATTTTTCTCAATGACCAACTTATTTTTACAAAAAACTCCTTTATTTAGCTTTTCTTTTACAGAATTTGTGTAAACATTTCTTCTCATCATTTCCTTAGTACTTTATGAATCCAAAATTTAGGCATATTTTCTTGACATAAAGCATGTTCTACTTATGATGTGTCAGTTTTATATACACAAGGAACTTAACTTGCGAATTTTCTGTCAAATCTTGCATACTTTTTCGTTATTATCCAAGTTAATTTCTTTGTATTAATTCAGTTGTTAGTTGAATTTGATTACTCTAACTTGTTCTAGCGTAAAAGTGCTCTTCAACTGGTAATGAAAGGGTCATATGAATGATTTCGCAAGCCTAAGAACTCAGGAGGGTCACACAATTCATGAAGTCTGTCTTATATCCTATATATTGGGGTAAGTTTCTGGATAACCACATTTTATATTTCAAATGAAAGAAAACGTTTGATAGTTATAGCAACCAAATCAAACAATTCCAATTCCTTTTTAAATTGCACATTGACTTATCAGTTTTTTTTTTTCAAAAATGCATTTAAGAGCATGAACAGGATACAGACTATTGCTTTCCGTCTCTGATTCAAATCCCGCAGACTTGTATTATCTTTAAACTTTAGACCATTGTTGGATTAGTTAAGGCATACTTTAGCCGGCGTTCTGGCATAGCGGTAGCGCGTCTTCCCAGTGATATGGACGGCCCGCGTTCGAGTCCCGATTCGGACATAGTTGTTATTATGTGTTTTATTTGTGAATGTGCCCCCCCTTGTGAAAAAGAATTGGGCAAGCGAATGTGTGAAGCATGAAGTAGCTAAGTCATACTCTTGATCCAAGTTGGCGCTACTGAAAAACAAGGGACGCTAATTTAAGCTTAAATCACTGACAGCTTTCTGTCAGCGGGCTTGTAAAGTGCCATAAGTAACAACAACAAGGCATATCTAAATTACCAATTGCATCTTTTGAATTTTCATGAAATATTAATATTTCTTTGGTGTGGTTTTGTTGGAAATCTTAGTTATTCTGAAATTTCCTTATGATTACGAGCTGGCAAGACACAAAACAACCAATAGCAGCATTACTGGTAGATGAAGTCAAGTGTTTTGCAGTTTAGGAAAAATTTCCATAATATTAGGTAAATTAAACTTAGAGTGCTTTATATAAAATAACGTCAAATTTGGTTCATTCCCAAACTATATTCAATCCAAACAGAAAAAATTTATTTCTAAATGCAATAAGACCATATTCATATCTGCTTAAATGATGATGTAGTATCCGCCTTATAACGTAAAGAGGAATGCAGTAGCTTTTGAGGGTGAGCCCCAGAGGGCAGATGTCTGATTTCCATCTCATATGAAGATGACACACTCGCTTGCACAACCAATTTTTACGGAGAGGAATCTAACACACACTTCACATATAGAACACAAGGATAAAAACAACCATGTCCGAATCAGCACTTGAAATCGAAATGCCCAGATTATGGGAAAGATCTTCAATGAAAACAAGAAATAGAAAATGCAGTAAATGAAAAATAGAAAATGTACAGAAAAAAATGGACTTCGTGTCTATTTCGGAGCTTATTGCATTTTAGTGGTAAGTAGCACATACTTCTCCTTTACGCACAAACTGTCGTACTAGGCCTCTCTCTATATTTATTTTTGTCTTCGCAACTCATCAATTTCAACGAAACAAAAAAAAACTAAATAAAAGATATCAAACCACATCATCACTACGAGACGTATGCAGTGACCAACATATTAAATAATCTAATTTCAGGATGATAGCATAAATCTAGTATGCTCGTATACTTTTACATTTAAAAATGAGAAGATGACTTTTTTCATTGCTTAGCATCTGTTTAACAAACATATTCTTAAAGAAGTAGTAAAATGAGGATATAATAACATATTTATTCATGTTAATTTGTCATGTTGCAATTTGAAATTACGTGTAAAGAAACATATCAAAGTTTGCGCAACGGAACCAAATTATTTTAACTCGAAGTAATCAATTCTGTTAAAAGACTCAACACTCAGTTTCGCTTTTGAAAATTAGTGACAGAGAAATATTCGGCGTGAATATTTCGTTAAATTAAACTTATATTGTTACACTTCTCTTTGAAAAAACAGCAACGACTAAGCTGAATAATAACAAATGGCATTTATTATGAAAATTTAATTTAAAATAGAATACTATTTCAATACGCAAATTAAAAGATTTTTCAGCGAATATTATTTAAATGAAACGGAAAGATTTGAAAATATTTTCTTAAAAAATATCTTTAGATTTGATTATTTGAAAAACTTTCCAGAGAAAATTATTAAACAAATTTTCGTAAGCTATACATAGGATAGTTATCGTAAAATAGCAACTTATTCGACTGCAAACAGAATATATTGAATATCTTTGACTTCAAATAATAATCCCACCTTACATACAATAATATACAGATAATATTTTAAAATAATAAGTCAGGGTGATGTAAATAATAGCAATGTTAAATCATTAAAATAGATTTAGTCTTGCCGAAATAATATTATGATGCTTTGAAATGTAATTGAATTCGTAAGTGATTCACAAAATAATGTTTTTTTTTTTCGATTATTTATAAAAATATATACGTCTTATGTCCACTCTAATTCTACGTCATTAATTGTTTGATAAATTATAAGAGGCTAAATTATAAGAAGTACAAAATAATGTTTCAAATGTTTGTTCAGCAATATTATATTTTGATATTGCTTGAAGCAATAAAATAATGCACACAAGCACGTTCAGGCTAAGGGGTACCGCGTCTTCCCCGTGATCTGGGCGTCCTGCGTCCGAATCCTCGTTCGGGCATGTCTGTTCTTCTCTTGTGTTCAGTCTGTGAGATGTGTGAATAAGTCATCCAGTAAATAGGGGTTGTGCAAGCTAATATGTGTGTGTGTGTGTCTGTGTATGCGCGTGCCATCTTCATTTGAGGTAGAAGTCAGACTTTTGTCTTCGATTGCTCAGAGGTCTTTACCCTCAGAAGCTACTGAATTTCCTTTCGTGTTAACATGGACACAACATCATCATCATCATTAGTAACTAAACAAAAAAAAAATGTTACGACTAACATCGATTTGTTTTTAAGATCCAATAGTTATTAAGCTTAGAATATCACTTTTTTAGAATAACATATTTGATATCCAATTATTTTCTTAAAAGAGATATAATATGTGTTCATTTTTAGACGTCATATGAATAAAATTTCCTGATCAATGTCATCATTTCTAAATAGTGTCAGTCAATTAATCGACACAGTCTGCTTTACTGAAGCTATGAATTTTTTCACATTATTAAGAAACTTCTTAAACATGACTTTATTTATTAATCTCTTCATATGTGAGGTTGGGCATATATGGGGAGGTTAAGTGTTAGTTATCCCTGACGGGTGCATAATTTTTATGAAATAAATTCATATCTATAATGGCGATAGTATACAGTTGTAAGATTTTTCTGTCTTGGAAAAATCTCACAAACGTATTATTATTTCCGGTTATTTTACAAGCATTTGGTTTTGCTGCATAATGGAGGTGGTTTTAAATTTATATATACACATTTATTTTATTTTAATTACATGTATATGCTATATGTATATGACAAATTGAAAGCTGGTCTTCTACTATATACTAACAAGTTTATTTGCTGATAGGTGGGGGAAGCATTAGACATAGAGCAGGCCAAGAAAAAATGAAAAGATTATAACATATCTGGCTGTATTGGATTCATAACGTTTTTATTTTACTCTTCATTATCGATATTCAATTCCTTGAGTTTGGTGAGGTCATTGTTATCAAAAGAGATATATATCTGGCAAACTTTAATTCAATTCCCTCTCAAAACTGTATCCCAATGGATTCGTTTGATACCACACAATTCGTACGGCACAGATCTTAACTAGTCAGAAACAGGGTGCAAGATGAGATATTCTTTATCTGACTTTTAAAAAAAACTTATCATACTTATGGAAATAACGGATGTTACGGATAGAAAATGGTTTATCGAATAGCTTGTATTTTGTATTTTTTCCATTCTTACACTAAATAACTTAGTTTCGAAATGTGCATTTATTTCTGACAGTGCATCGTTTCACTATTTTGGAAACGAAAATGGGTTGGATTGAGATAAAGTTTTATGATTTTTATAATAGTAATTTCCTACATCCTTTTGCATAAGATTCACATGTTAACCCAAAAAATACTACAACTACGAAGTTATTAATTGAAAAACTGTTGATTAAAAATAACAAATGGAGCTCTTATGATTTTAAATATACGTTTTTTTTCTTACAAATATCATGTTGAAATGTGCATAAGAATGTGTACACTAATATTTTTATAAATTTCTTATTAGAATCGAACTTAGGCACTTCCAGTCAAAATTCAGTAAATTAATAACGCATTATAATTTTCAGTAATTTGCATTCACTAATTATTAAATAAAAGAAATCTTATTGAAATTAAAAATCTTAAAGACTTAATAATCATACTATTTTTATTCCAGAACTTAAGATAAATTGGTTGTTAAAAATTTCATTCGATTTTGCTCATGATTCAGAATGAATAATTTGATACATCAATGACATTTAACCATTAATAACTCCAACCAGATAGATAAATTTTATATTTAGAAAAGTTATCTTTTCAGACATTCCAAAAAACTATTAATTCTAATCCTTAGAATCTTAAACATCATTCGCTGACAATATTACAATCAATTTATAAAAAATTAAAAATCATACTTGCATTGTAATTAGATTTCTGCATAACATATTTCAATGTATATAAAAACTTAAATGTAATTCCATTATATTTTTGTTCTTAAATATTTCGTCTGCCCTTGAGATTAATCGTTTGTGAATCTGGAGTAAATGCCGAAATTCAAAAGAAGATAAAGATTGGATTTGCAGAAACTTTCGTAACATAAATAAAAACATGAAAGACTAATCAAAAGACACTTTTAAATAAGCCTTTAAGTAAATTTTGCAGTTTGTTTTTGAAAGAAAGGTTAAGAAATGATAGAAATCATTACTGAAGATAGGAAGGTCGAATAAAGATACGAAATCATTTTATTGAAATTTTATATTTTATCAAAAGCTGAAAAAAATTGAACGCTTTAGAAACTTGAACACTCAAATTATTTTAAAATTGACTCAGAATTTTGATCGAACGGTGCTCTATCAAGAATTTCGATTAAATTTTAATATTAGAAGATTTTGGAGCTGTTAATCGTAGGAACTTTCAATTTCTTCAGGTATATATAACTACATACATTCATATGGCTTTCTTAACATTTGAATTTGCCACTTGAAATTTTTTCTGCAAAAATTTTCAACCTTACGGGAGTAAGTTTTTTACAAATGTTTTGAAATTTGTTATAAATTATGAAATTCTTCAATCATTTATTTAATTTTAATCCTTCTAAAACAGTAGAAAACCATCACATTTGCTTAAGAATTAGGTTTTTTTAATATATTTTGGAACCTAAATTGAAGGTATGACATTTATGAAGACCACAAATTGTTAGGAAGAGATAATACGTTCATTCCTAATCAGGCCTATTCCAAAATTTGATGACTGCCAAGCGACCTAATAGTTAGTTTCTCATTACTATCAGTTAGTCAGCTGAAGAGTTTCCTGATTTTCCCAGAAATGAAAATAAATTATTCCCAATTCAGCCTAAACGAATTCATGAATGCAACATTTTGTCATCTATAAGACCTAGTCAGCTTAGATACTCCATGATCATTTAGAGCAACGGAAGAGCCTACATTTCTTCTTTCCTTGACTGATGGACATGATTAAATAAGTCACATAAGAGGTTCACAAATTTTGAGTCGTGACCTACTGAGGAATCGTGAGAAAATTATTGGTGCGTAGTGGTAAGATCTTGAACGTGTATACATAATTTACAAAAGTATAACGTAAAAAATTTATATTAAAACACTTAGAAAATTATATATTAGAGATATTTTTAGTAAAATTGTATTTAGTATAAATGTTTTTTTCTTTCTAAAAGTTCCCTTTCCTTTCCATAAATTCTCTTTCGTAAAGAAGTTGGGCTACTCATCTATGAAAAGTTCCATGCGTCGATGATAAAGTGGTTGAACACGGATCATATTTCTAAAATTTGAGTCCAAATCTATAAAATTAGGGAGCCACAGATTTAGATCAATTTATCAACTACTGATTCCATTTCCAAAATTTGAATTATACTTTTTAAACTTTGAAAGTCATTGATTTAAATCAAATGTCCAAAATATGCAAGTGATCGGCAAGAAGTATGAACACAAGTTTTGATATTGTACTTGATTTCTGGGGCTGGAAAATTCAGAATATTATTTTATCTTTTGAACTCAATGACCCTAGGTTAGAGACCAAATAGCATTGAATATTAGTAATTGCATGTTGCAATCTTAAGCAAACGGGGTCAAATACACATCTTCGTATAGAGATGAAATTATAAAAATGTTTAAGAGATATCCTTGTAATTTGAGTCTATTTAAAATTATGATATCGTATTTCAATATATCTGATTAGATAATAAATAACATGTAGATTTAATGAAGCTAAACATGTACGAAAACGTATATCACTACAAACAACATAATTATTCCTGATACTATCACGAGACCTGCTTTAAAAGTTCCAAAATAAAGTTTAAAATTACTATAAATTGTATAATAAAGATAATCTTCAGCTCTTTTAAAAGGTGAGCACTTGGAATGCTTACGATGCATTTTAATTAGTTTATTAATGGAAACATAACTTCAAGGAATTGAAATAAATAACTGTCTTTTAATAGCTATGAATGTTATGAAGATCTACATCTTTAAATTCATATTTAATCTATGCAAAAAATTATGCAAAACTTTTACCATTTAAAGTTTTTAAAAATTTTGATTTGGTTATATAAACTGTGGTTTTTTTAAACGTAAATGAAAACTCTATTAGGAACTTGAATTCAGCAACAGTTCTTCCATTTCTGAAAGGGGCCGCGGTGGCCTGGTGGTAAAGTCTCGGCTTCGGAATCGAAGGGTTTCAGGTTCGAGACTCGATTCCACCGAAGATCCGTCGTGTGAGGGGGTCTGTTGCACGTTAAATCTGTCAAGCCAAACGTCCTCTCACTAGTGTGGCGTGGTGTGGAGTGGGGGGTGCCAGTTCAGGTGTCGTCCTCGTCATCTGACCATGGTTCAAAATTACGAGGACCATCCCAAAATAGCCCTCGTGTTGCTTTGAAATGGGGCGTTTATATAACTAAAACTTAAAAAAAAAACTCCATCTCTAAAAGAAATATTCTTATATTTTCAATCTGTTTTATTTTTAAGTAAAAATAGTAGGTATTTACTGATTTAAAGTGTATGCATACAAACTAAACATTTGTATTTTCTTATTTAGGCATGTGAAAAATGATAAAATTTAGTTATTTTCAACAATAACATTTCATTGAGAAATAATAGAAGTGTTTGAAGCGTTCATTTTTTTAACGAGAAAGAAAATAGGAAACAGTTATTTAATTGAAATTTTAACTTATCATGTGATTTTTGTAGACGTAAATGTGACTTTTTTTCTGTTTTTCAAGAATATGACTTAAGTATGAATAATTTTCATGAAAGAAATATGAAAAATTGTTGTTCATGAAACTTGTTAAACATAAAGTAAAAATTTATTTATTTATTGAACACAAACTTTTTATGCTTCCTCTTCCAAGAAGTTATCAAAATTTATCAGCTATTGAAAGATGTATTTCAAAAATATTCTAAGGCAAAATTCTCATTTCTTAGGAAGTCTTCCAGAGAAAAAAATCTTAAATTATCATGCTAAAAGTACAAAACATAACTTTTTATGAGGCAGATTGAATATGAAGTAATAATTTATTTATCGCATGGTCATAAAATCGTTTCACTTCATTTTGCAGAAATAATCAAGATTTGTTAGTCATTTAGGCATGTTCCATACGATACTCTAGTATGTAATATTCTAGATCCGTAAAAATGTAACTTTCTCTGAAATATTGTTTGTAGTGCGTCATTTCAGAAGAGCACTGCTTAAAGAATACTGAATTATTATGTATGGAATGAGTTATTTATAAATTAAATGTAATCCTTTTCACTTTAAAAAGAAATAAAGAATAAGATTTGGATGCATCTTTAAAAATGTCAAATTTTTGAGAGACTTAATAATTGCAATAAATATTATAAGTAAAAATTCACATTATTTAGAAATATTTGATATTTCATTGAAAACAACTCAAAGCAAAACAGACAAAAACAAAAAAATCTTTTTTAAAGAGTTATTAATAAATTAATGTTTAATTTAGTTGCTACACATGTATTATTTAAGATCAATTAGAGTTTCTCATTTACTTCAGGAAGGGTTCCATGAAAAATCCTAAGTAAAAATTAAAATACCATGAACAATATCTTCGAATCCATTAAGATAATTCTATGATGACAGCAAAATAAAATAATTCTGTGATGACAGAATAAGAAAATATTCAAACAAAAATGCTATATAGGAAAGACACTAAAAGCCGCGTTTCCATGGAAATTAAAACTTTTAATCGAAATATTTTTATTATTTTCTTCCATTTCTGCTCCATTTGTGGAATTTTGTCAGAATTTGTCAAATTAACAAGTTTCCTTTGATGTTTAAATGCCCTTGAGACATACTTAAATACATGTCATTTTTTTAAATTATTTCAAAAGTTTTGAATTATCCTTTCCAGATTTAATGCATTTGTTAAAGATGTTGAGTTTTTAAAAAAATATGTATGAAACAGAAAACTTAGAACTTTAAATTATCAGAATAGCTTTAAACATGTACAAACGAAATATAAAATTTGGTTTTATAATCTTTCCTAAGGCAAGTTTTGAAAAATGTTTCATTACAATAGTTGCGTCTCCGCAGCAGTAAACATAATGATTAAGAATTAAGTAGCATCGTGAAAAATTATTATTAGCATCTTCATTGCTCTACAGCCTTCCATTAAACAAAATTTATAATATTCTATATAGGGTGTGAGCTCTAATATTGGTCTAATGGCTTATTCCTATACCGTTAGAGATAGATGGAAAATAGCTCTAAATGAAGTAAAGAATGAAGTTATATGTTATTTTAATCAATGAATGCATTGCTGAAAAGTTGCGAAATATAAAATTTTATGCAGAGATTTTGTCCTTTTAATCATGGAGAATAAAATATTTTCGATATACTAACAATTGAAAGAAAAAACGTTTCACTCTTTTAGAGCAAAATAAAACCTAGTTTGGAAGGTTTAGATGTTATTATTTTAGACAATGAATGATAGCTTAGAGAACTTTCAGTTCTATGATTCGAGAACCTTTATTTACGTAATACTTGAAATTGCCTAAATCCGTCTCTAATACTGATATTAAAATCTTCATATATTTGCCAGTTTTCCTTTTGCAATGATTTTTTTTTTGTTAAAATTGTTAAAGTGTCGAAAATATTCTGTTGTCTGGTAATTAAACATAGACTTCCAGAAAAATCTTTCTTCTGTTTTATAGAAATTCGGTTTCTTTCTGGTCATGGTGATTTTGGTGCATATTTAATAAATTCAATCAACAATTCAGTGACTCATGTGATTGTCTCTAAAGAAAAAAAATCAAAAAATAGGAACACTGCAATTTTTGATGACTGCATGCATAGGATTGCTAAAAAATTCGCCAATAATAATTTGATATTCCAACAAAGGATTGGTCAATCGCTCTGATCTAATCTTTAAATATTAAGTCTTCATTTTTGTTATAATTTTAGAATTAGCTCTTATTTTTTAATTTAATTATTGTTACTGTTAAGGTATAATATTGGATTTTTGCATCGATTATTAAAGTACTTTGCTCAAAATTAGTAAAGTACTTTAATAATAGTACTTTAATTTTAGTTTTATTTTGTTCCCTTGTAACTACTGTTATCTATTTTTCTCTTTTTTTATTATTGTTTCACTCCTTGTTTTCTCTTTTAGTGTGTGTGTTCTCTTTTTGGGGGTTTGTACTAATTTTTGCTTATTTGAGATGAAATTTGAAGCTCTGGTCTTCACTTTTCTGAGAATTTCGATAGTGTTTCTCACTTATATTTGTACTTTCATTTATATTGCCTGTATGTGTGTCTTACATTTATATATTGTTCAATTCTGCTTACTAATTATTTTTCAAAGTCTTTTAAGTTTTTACAAAAGTTATTTTTTGCAAGGTTTAAATTACTTTCAAGTCTGTAAGTATCTTGCTATACAATTGCAATGCACATGGAGTATCAATTATTTAAATATAAACAATACATTTATAAATAACATGACTAATAAGATTCAGAAACTTAAATAAGAATACTATTTTTTTTCTTTAAAAGTGCCTTTATATATTGCTTTGTATTATTTTTTAATCTTAAGCATAAATATTTTAATTAAAATTAATTAACTAAATATCCTAATTGCTCCAAACATAAAGTGCCAAATATGAAAAAAAAAACTTTGTTTTCTTCTAATTTTTTTCAGGGAATCTAACCTCAAATAACGTTTATTGTTTGCATTTTGTAAACCTAACTAATTGAAAAAAAAAATTATCGCATGATGAATTTCAAACGTCACACTATGCAATAAATCCCAACAAAATAAAAATAGATAAAAGTAAACAGTATCATTTTAGAATTAATTTATACATCTGGAATATATATTTTTAATCAGAAATCTTTGCACTTTTTAACGTAATATCTCATCATCATACATAGAATCTAAAAAATGAAAAGTGATTAATAACCGTTTATCCTTGTTGTATGAAAGTATTGATCGAAGTAAATATATTAATCTAAACAACATTTAACTAGTTTGAACAAAAACATTTATTTGCTATATATATTTACTATGTTATTTGTTTTAAATATGTAATCATCTGAAAAGTTTTCAAAGCAATCGATCTTTTACTTTGGAATAACAAAATTACTCTTTATGATTGCAATCGCAATATCACGATTCTTTATTCTGTTTCTAAAAATAATTTTTCTCTTCTTTAAACTGAAACATATGTCCCTTATTGATTTCCAATTCCGAATAAACTTCGGATATTCATTTCCATTAAATTTAATGCAACACAGATTCGAAATGTGACACATTTGTATTTCGTAATATGTAATTTACGATCGTTTTTGTGACTATATTTTTTATTGGCAAAATATTTCTGGAGTATTGTGATACTTTAAAACAGTGTTTTTGGCAGATCGATATTTATTAAACACGAGGAACATTTCAATATAATTTTTATGTCAGTTGTTTCAGGATTTGCTATTTATGAAGGAAATTAATCTGTTTAAAAATCAAACATGTTATTTCTTTGTGTACTTACATATATATTAATACATAAACAAACGGAGAATTTAGCTCTAAAATAACAGAATAGTAAAAGTTACCTTAACTATAACGCTTAGGTAAAAGATATAATTATGATATGCGCTAAGCTAGAAAATTCTTTATCAAGAATTTCAAAAAAGATATTAAATAAAAAAAATTAATTTTTTAACTAGTTTTCAATCGCCCGTTGTGCCTTATGGCTCTTCACAAACCCGCTGACAGTTATCTATCAACGATTTAAACCGAGTGAGTGACTCTTTTTTTTTTCTATAGCGACAACAAGGGCTTGCAAAGGCACCCCTTTTTACAGGCGGCGCATTCACACACCTTACAGATAGAAGAAAAATAAAAACCATGCTCGAATGGGATTACGAAAAACCATAGATAACTTTATACAAGACACCGGCTCAACTGCCCAAATAATAAATATTCTTTTTAAAAACACAAAAACAAATTAATGTTTGAATACAGAATCCAAAATAAAAAGAATCGACAGTGATATTTTATAAGAGAAAACGATATGTTTGTAAGGAATTTTAAATAAATTAACATAAAAATGCAAACATTTCTCATTCAATTTTTTTGTGAAAGTGCAAAATCTTGATTTTAAACTTTTGCAGATTTGATTTTCATATATGTATCTCAACATAAATTCCAATTCGTTTTGTATTGAAGTATTTCGTCATACCCAGTTCACAGGTTAAAAACCTTTTGCACATTACATATTAAGTAGACTATAACCACGGACTGAAATGAATGAAATACACAATGAAATAATTTTTTTCGGAAAAACAAACTTTTCTCTTAATGCAAGCTGCTAGACATGTATAATCATGAATTGAGGTCCATGCAATATATTAGTTTTATTTATAAATATCGTGTTCCCGTTTCATGATGTGGTTTAAAATATGCAGTTTCAATAAATTATAACCCTGTTCCGAAATAGAGAAACTTAGAAGACTTTAGCGAATCTGAGATCGAATATTTTGATCTATTGAAATATCAACAACTTATTAGACATGAACTTAATTTATTAAATTTTTTTTTAACTCTTAAAGGAATATTTTAGTAGAAATTTTGTAATTCTCAAAAAGTGGGAAATTTTACCAATGCCATAATATTAGAATTTAATAAAAATTCTTAAAATTGAAAAAAAAAAATATTTTAAAAAGGGGCAAGTTTCAGAATAAAATTAATTTCTTTCTGTCCAAATAAAAGTTTTTATGATTAAAAAAATGTACAAATTTGAAAATAGATCAAAGAAATTAAATTGGTATCTTTTAAATCATTACCTATTAGCTTTTACTACTCCTTTATAACTATTTGAATTACTTTATGCTTGTAAAATTTGAATTCTGTAAATGTTTTTTCATTCATGTCCTAAAGCCTTAACTAGGTTTTTTAATAACCTATAATTGCATGGTGTCGATGGCAAAATATCATTTCAATATTATTCAGTAAATTCATTCATTTTATTAATACCTACTTAACAGGAATGGCGCAACATGTAAAGAATTTGAGAAAAAATTATTAAATATCAGATTTTATGAAGTTTAATCATATTTATATTCTTGAATTATTCTGAAATTATGAATTAAATTAAAGTTTGGTAATAAATAAAAGAAATCTTACTTTTTAGTGAGTTAAACAATTACTGTACAATTTATAAAAATCCTACTTTAATAACCGTCTTTGGGAATTATTGTTTTTTCATTAGATTAATCATAAAATAATGATAATAATTCAATGAATAAGATGATTAGGTATGTTAAATTTAATTAGTAACAAGTTGGAAAATTAGAATTAGAGACTTTGGAAGCTTCACGGTTCCTTTTCATTTGTCATTAGTAAAATGCCTGCTTAAAAGATATTTTTTCCATTTTCTTTTTCATCCTTAGATTCGTTGCTCGTTTATAAAATAAATATACAGACGTTGAACCTTGAGCAGAATGTGTGTAAGAAATAATAACGATGCCAGGGCTTTAAAAGGCTCAAATGTGAAGCGAAAACGATGCAAAACCGACAATATGTGATGCCAGATTGCAGACTTTGAGGTATGTAAAATCGATGATATCGCTTGTTCTTTGAAATAAACGAGTCTCATCTTGACAATCTACAACAAACGACAACACGTTTACTGGTATTTGATAAAACAAAACAAGTGCAGTTTAACAGTGTAGTCAAATGTTTTACAAAAACTAGAACCATAAAAATACGCAATTTATAGTGAGTAATCGATTCTCTTTGGTACCGAACAACTTTCCATGGTCGAATTGCTTTTTAAACCGAAGTAAAATAAAATTTACAATTCAGCTATAGTAATCGGATTTCTAACTTCGAAGTATTTTCTTTTTTTCTTCAGGAAACACTGCATGTGTGAACTATTTATTTTTACTCTACCAGGAAGTCCCAGAATCAAACGCTGAAGTATTCTGCAAACACCTTTGTGATCGTATAAGAAAAAGAAGCCAAGGTGATGGTTTATTCCATGCATTGGATGTATTGCACGCCAGGTTGTATGATTCGAAAATTTTGTATTACTTTTGAATAGATATAAAGTAATGTGAAACTATTAAAACTTGAATAAATTGAATTTTATAGATAATTTATATAATGATTTTTTTTAATTAATTTGAATAATCACGATGACTTTTTAGAAGTTCATTGTTTGCGATGATAAAAATTTGCAAGAAATATATAAGATGGTTTTGTAATATTGCTGTAATAAAATAGTATGCATGGAATTGATATATTTTATGGAGTAAAATTAAGATTAAGCAAAAGTAGATAAAAAGCGTATAATTTGAAACATAGCAACACTTAATAAAAGATAAATAATACTTCCACTTAGCAAAAAATTATGCCTAATGTCTTATTCTAAAATTTGTCAATTAGCAAAGATATACTCAGATTACAGAAAAACAATTAAAAATTAAGTCACTTCACCTATTTTATGAATTCGTAGGTGACGTACAAATATCCATATTTAAAAAGTGTTCCTAGAAAATTCCTTTATTAGATGTAAGTACAGTTATGGCATCCGTATATCAAACAACTCACAATATATCGGGTTATAAAGCGTATTTTTGTAGAAAATTGTTATTAAAATATTTTACCAAAGAATGCAAAAGATTCTGCTAAAGTAATGTAATTGAATTTTTTTTTTAAATACAAAAAATTATGGAAAAATTTGGGAATTTTTTTAAACAGTTTTTCTTTTTTGTATGTCTAATTTATGAAAACAATTTTGGAATTGTCGACGTTTTTGAGAACCGAATTTTGAGAAAGCTATTTAAATTTTTTCTTCGTTTTTTTACCTACTGAGGACGATAATCATGATATAAATATATTGATGCAATGAGTTAAGTTAACAAATGTTAAATTAAATTAATTAGAATTAGGATTGATGAAACAAATTTTCAAAAAAAATATTCTGGAAGAAGCATTCACACTATAGGATAGTTTATTAATGACTTTTTTCTTTCATGGATTTATTCTTTTATCTCTACATTTTTCCAAGAAAGTGTTTAGTTGTTAGACGAAAGGATCCAAAAGAGAAAGACATATTTTCTTTTTTAATTCTTACTTTTGTTACGTTGGACAAAAACATTGACAATGATTGATGAAGATGCTATACTATGGTGACCGTTTCTGAATTACGCACAGCAAACAAATTTTTAAGAAGATTGCTACAAATTCTTTGCTATAAAGATGTAGGTATCTCGGTTTTAATTACTTTTATTTTCTGCATTGTATCATTAATTACTCCAATATTTGAAGAAATGAATATTCACTTATAATGACAAAACATTTGTGTGTGTTTTAAAGAAAATTGTTGTAATAATAACAACTACTGGGTGCACATATTTACGGATTACGAAAAAAGTTATAAATGATTTTTAAAAAATATTTGATTAAATATTCTTTAAGTTTCAAGGCTTTAAAACACTTTTATTGAACTTGGAATGAAGATAAATTGCAATGTTGATTATGTTGTAACTTCGTAAAGTTGCTAAATTTATAATCTATATTTCACAGCCTTCCCGATACGCCATATGTTCAACATTTCTTACAATTCTATGCTCTAGACGAAAATCCATTTATTATTATTTATATGTTAAGGGCTTTGTTTCCAAATAATCCTTAATTAAGATGAACTAAACTTTGTTCCATATACCTGGGAGTAAGTTTAAGGAATACTTCATCTCAAAAATATGATTTTAAAACAAATTTTTATAAAAGCTTTCTACAGTTTAATAGATTAATAAAAGTATATATTTAGAGCCTTTTTAAATCGATTTATATCAAAACAAATGGATGAGTTCTTCCTTCAACTTCATCATATGTTTAAATCAGGGCATTTTGTTTTTACTTTCATCGAATTCGTACGAATATAAAAAAATCACCTATATTCGTACGTATTTCTTGAGCTAAAAATAACATTAAAAATCTAGGTTACGGAATCTTGTGGGTGTGCTGTGATTTAGTTCAGTAAAAGAACCTTTCCTCTCGTGAGAAAGTATGAATAATCAGCAACAAAAACATTCGAAGCTTCCATAAGAACAGCACTTTCAGTAAATGGCTGTAAATAGCAAAAATCGCAACAGCTCAAAGCACACAAAGAGGCCTTGCAGAATATTAATATTCGAAATTCAGAATACCCAGTTTTTTTATAGCTGCTGTATTAGGCTAGAATGTTCTAGAACAAACGAGAGAACTCGAGTCTAGATGAAGCTATCACCAAGATCCTTCCTTTTTGTCGGCAAAATCACCTGATTCATCTCCAAGCTGTTCAATTGTCTCCGAGTGTGTTACCAAAGTCGGAGGACATTGACTCTATTCAGTATCTATTTCTAATCTGTGTGGCTACATGATTTTCACTTAGTATACTTCTTGAGCAAAAAAATAAAAATGAAGAAAATTAATTCACGGAAAAAGAAATTATAATTGAGTTTCATATTTCCATTATTAATCTTTTATTCTTTAAAATATATTGAGTGTAGTTTTTAATTATCTTAAAATCTTTGATATAAATTAGTTTCGACAAATCCCTTAGAACTTTCGTCTTCAGATTCAATTATTTCAGTTATATTAATTATGTTAGAAACCTTTTTTTGAGTGATTTTTATCCAATTTATACACCGTAGTCTATCAGAGTTAAATTGACAGATTATGATGCATAAATTGGCTCATGATGATTTATATGGTGATTTGATTTGTTCTCTGTTAATAATTTTATGAATTAATTTTATTATATATATTTTTTAACAGTCGTTAAATACAAACTTTTGTCCAATATTCATTTTATATCCCTTCAAAGTTAAATGTTCGGAATGGTCATTATGTAACTTTCTCTCTTTAGAGGAATCTTGAGTTAAAGAATATAATGCAACCAAATTTCGCTTAAGAATGTGAAAAGCATGGGGAGACGATTTTAGCAAAAAAGAAATGTTAAAAATGAGCAGCAGGAGATATTCTGGTGCCGGAATTTGCAGAATCCTAGAAGATTATGCAAATTACCTATACTTATGTGATTTCTGTGCCGATGATTCTTTTTAAAGAAGCTGAGAACGAACGTTCAGTCAACAAACGTTTGGTTAACTGTAGAATTATGCTTAATATCCTCCATATTTAATCTGAATTTGCTGTAATAGTGAAGCGTTTTACAATAGAGTACGTAATACCATCAAGGCTCATAGGGAATATAGATGGGTTTATAATTTGAGTAAAGGTCCAATATCTGGAATAAGCATTTGGAAGTGTGTGAAAGAATTTCGAGAAAAGTTGATCGTTAAGAAGAAGATCAAGAAGAGGACGAAATGCAGTGTCAAATATCGTGATAAAAAAGTTTTACGAACTTCTAAATGGAAACTCCATGAGTAGTAGCCCACAATGTCTTGCACATAGGGAAGGATACTCTCGTACTCATGATCTTTTCTAGAGGATGGTGCATATCTTGTGCACATGATAACAATAAAAATAACCCTTTAACGGGCGGTGGTTTCACTGCGAAACCACCATTTTCAAAAATTTATTTCTAAACGCGCAGTGGCTTCAGAATGAAACCGAAGGTTGCAAAAGATTATTTTATCTTTAATTATTGCCTGTAGATGTCAGCACTTACTTTATTTAATTTTAACCTTCAAAAAAATGCATCGTTTATGATGCTGTTTTTGCGTATTTTCTATTCAATTTTTTTTCATCAAGTAAACAACAACAAAAAATCTAAATGTGCCTATAAATATGTCGTATGTAGGCATATGTAACATGCTGATTTTTTTTCAAATCGAATAGCGAAAGAAAAGTTCATCAAATTTGACCTTTTCTTAGGCGGTTTCGAAGAGATACCACCGCCCGTTTAGAGCAGGTGATTTCTCTCGTTCAGCAACCACCTGAAAAAAGCAGATGTTTCTTCGTTCCTTTGCCTCTCCGTCTCAGTAAGGCAAGAGGGATATTATTTATTTATATATTATCTTAGGATAATATATATACACAGGGGGATAATTTATTATTTTATTGGTTTAGCCATGTGTTTTGTGAGTGAGGAATTTGTTTATATTGAAGTAATGTTTATAGGAATAGGGAGGTTGAAATTCTTCAAGCTCAGATGCGCTCTTTTTGTCTTGACTAGCAGTCACTTTCGGGTGATGTTAAAACTATTCGCTATTATAATATAATTTTCTTAGTTTTTAAAAGGTTAATTTAAAAATTAGTTTTTTTTCATAGTTTGAAATATTGACGTCGATTTTATTTTCAATCCAAATGCCTCGTAGAGGACTTGCTCTTTCTGAGGCGTTAGTCTTGTTCCAGGAACTTCCATCTGACACAGATTCTGTTGTGTCAAGTGATAGCAGCGATACTGAAGAGTATTCATATTCCGAATTCATTGAAAGTGACAATGACGAGGAAAATGCAAATGTTGATGACCCTGAGGATACAAATTTACCAGGTCCTTCGTGTCAAATTCCAATTTGCTGGAGAAAAAAAAGGAATAATTCGCAAAACCATACCTGATTTTAACTCAACAACTGGACCATCAACTGAAATTTTAAATATGGTCAATCAGTCACCTGTTGAAATTTTTTTAGCATTATTTTCCATTCAACTGATGGAAAATATTGTTTTCCAGAGCAACTTGTATGCCACTCAAGCTGGGAAGAGTTATTCACCTCTTACTTTGCAAGAGCTATTTGTGTTCCTTGCAATCAATCTTACGATGGGCATAAAGAAACTCCCAAGCTACAGGGATCATTGGTCAAGCAATGAAATTCTGCACGATGATTTTGTGTCAAAACTAATGCCAGTAAAAAGATTTGCGTGGATCTTGGCACATTTGCACTTGAATGATAACACCCTTGCAAAAAAGAGAGGTGATGCAAATTTCGACAAATTACACAAATTACGACCTCTCATAGAGCATCTTTCCGAAAGATTCTTCAGCGTACTTCGACCTTCGAAACGTCAGGCTATTGACGAGTCAATGGTGAAATTCAAAGGGCGAAGTACTCTGAAACAGTACATGCCCAAAAAACCAATCAAAAGGGGCTATAAAATATGGATGCGTTGCGATGAAAGTGGGTTCGCATCTCAGTTCCAAGTTTACACGGGTAAAATAGATGATACGGAAAGAAATTTAGGAGAAAGAGTAGTGCGAGATCTTACACAATCTATTTGTGGAAAAAATCATATCTTGTACATGGATAACTATTTCACTTCTTATAGTTTGTTCAAGTTTTTAGAAGCACAGAAGATTTTTTTCATGTGGCACCGTTAATATGTCAAGAAAAAATCTTCCACAGTTAGTGGCAGACAAGAAGCTCAATCGAGGAGAATTTGACTGGGCTCTTAGCAATGATGACATAATATGCTTGAAATGGAAAGACAAAAGATGTGTATCAATGTTATCATGTCTGCCTGATAGCACCGACATTGTAATGATGAATCGGAAAGAAAAAAAGTGGGGAAACAATTGAAATCCAGTGCCCCAAAGCAATTTCGGACTACAACAAGAATATGGGCTTTGTGGATCATTTTGATCATCTAAAGAGCCTTTATGAAATAGATAGGAAAAGCAGGAAATGGTGGCATAGATTATTTTTTCATTTCCTGGATATGTCAGTAGTAAATGCCTACATACTCTACAAAATGCTCCCCAATATTGAAATGAAAAATATTAAAGATTTCCGTATGGAAATAATTAACGCCCTAATAATTATGGGTAAACCAGGGCCCAGTAAAAAGAGAAAACTGTCATATACTATGATAAAAACTCACAAATATCATGTCCGGGATGATATAAGACTGACCAATGCTGAACATTTGCCAGTAAAGTGCAAATCAAGGCATTGTGCTGTATGCAGTACCAAAGGAAAACCATGTAGAACCCGATGGATGTGTGAAAAATGCAATGTCGGGCTCTGCGTGTATAAAAAAGGCACTTCCTGTTTCCAAACATTTCATCGCAAATAACATTTCAAAAATGTTTTTTGACTTTCGAAATGTAGAAAAAAAACTTAGAAACAGTGTAATATCTCTGAGAAATTATTTTCGTATCCTTTTTTTAATTATTGAATGTTATTATTTTTCATTTATAATTTTTTTATGTTGTAAGAAATTATTTTGGTATCCTTTTCTTAGTTCTTGAATTTTATTATTTTTCATTTATAATTTTTTTATGTTGTAA
>JAPMOQ010026707.1:1608529-1634612 GCA_026543055.1 Argiope trifasciata | reverse complement strand
GTTCTTGAATTTTATTATTTTTCATTTATAATTTTTTTATGTTGTAATAAATTATTTTTGCGTCTTTTCCCTGATAATTGATTTTTATGATTTTTTCATTTATAACTTTTTTTCATGTTGTAAGGTTGTATAGATAATTTTCATCGATAATATTTCATTTTTTTCATATTTCCATCAATAAATAATGAATAATTGTGTTTCAAAACAAATTCAAAAGTTTCATGATTTATCAGAAAAAAATGTCCTAGGTGCGCGGTGGTTTCACTCCGAAACCACCACCCACAGTGGGGTGTAATCCCCTATAATTATTTTTAAAGGTATTTTTGTTGTCCATAGACCCTATACATACAAATTAATTACATCCTTTTTAAAAATTCGGAAAATTTAAACTTGCGCGCGTTAAAGGGATAACTTAATCTAAGATATATAAATTTTAATGAATTAAAGTTATTTCTGTTAAATTTTATTCGTTTCTGCATTCACATTTTTACCGCTTGAAAATTAATGAAATATTGCAATGTCCATTTTCTATTGCTTCCATTTTAACTATTAACTCAATTTCAGTTCTGACAACCCAAAAATATTTTTTATCAGCGACATTCAATACTAATTATTTTCAGGATGTAGCTTGTCCGTTTCATCTGCGATCCGTGGATAAAATTTATTTTCATTCCATTTATCAATTTTAGCAGCAAATTCCTCCAAATAGGCAGTGTCCTTTTTATCTGAAATTTTATACTATGATTTAATTAAATAGCTATCCTCAATTTTAGAAAAAAACGCGTTAAAGAAATATTTTGGTTACGTAAATGCCTCTCATAAATTTCAAATTACATTTTTTTAAATCTATCATCTAAGATAAGATTTCCTCCAATTTCGTTATAAAACTGAAAACTCAGAAAATTAATTAAATTATTCTCCATATCTGGGACAAATTTTGAAATAAATGAAATATGAAACCAAATAATTACTGAGCAAGAACTATTTTACATTCAAGTAATCCTAAATATAGCATTTTCTATTTCAGTTCTGATTTCCAAAATATTTTTGTTCACTTTTAGATGTAATTAAAATTGTTATTGATATTGATATTAACAATTTAAGATCACCTTACATAGAAACGCGGAGAGAATTTCAAAAAAATATAATGAATTTTATTGTTATTTTACTCTGTTATTTTTCAAAATTCCTCTAAAATGATTCACCAATGTTACATGAGAAATTTCTTGTAAATGCATTTCTGATATATTCGAGTTAAATTCAAGATTTTATTTGAGTTATCAATAATTTCATTTTGTTTTATGATTGCAAAATTTTCTCCAAAAGGGAAAATTGAAAGAAATTGCTTTTATTTTTTACATCAGTTCTTATTGATTTAATTAGTTTTCTGATATTAATAATAGTAATTAGAAGATGTATTTGATTACTCCGAATGATTTTGTTGCATTTTTAAGGTTTTTATTATTTAATTAATTAATTTATTTTTGAATATAATTTTTACTTTAGTAATCAAGCGTTGAATCCAATTAAATTTTAGGAAGAATATCCCTATTTTTGCCAGATGTATTTTCATTTTTGTGATTGTCTTTTATCCGGATCTTGCATGAATTGGAAATATATTCACAAATTCCAAATTTTGCTCTATCCTACTACGTTAAAAACACTAGTCATCGATCCCATTGGCGACTTTTTATTTCTTGTAGAGCAGACTTTCTCTTTTCAAAACAGTTTTTCTTTTCTAGGAAAATGAAGGCATGGCCTACCTTCCAGCTTTTTTTTAAATCATATTTTTTAGTTAAAATTTGTCTTTAACTTCAGTTTTTTCAAAACTTTAATTTTCATAACACTTCTTTACAATTAACATGATATCTCAAAAACTAATGGATGTATTTATTTAAAATTTTCAGTGTGCGTTTTAAATAATATGGGAAATGAAATGCCTCAAAAGTTTTATTGTTGGAGAAATATTTTTTAATTTAAAGTTTTAGAAAAATTAATTTGTGATTTTATGGAAAAAAATACATATGTACGTATATTTTTAACCATAACTTCTTTGAATCTCAAGCTTTTTCTTAGATTTTTGTTCATTCCATGCATCATTATATTCTATAACTTGTACTTAAAGAAAATTAGTAATGCTGCATTATAATTTTGAGTATAATATTATTAATTAACCATTTTGGGTAAATTTAATTAAAATTTACGACACATTTTTCTATTTCTCAAAATATGCTATATTTTCAAATATTTTTTTCTCTATTTATAGTGTTTATAATTGACAATACATCTAAAAACTATAAATAGTTTTAAAAAAATACTTTTCAAAAAAAACCGAATACCTTAAATGGAGTTGCATTTGTACTTTTTCATTCCGTTTAACCGTTTTGCTATACTTAAGCACTATAATTACTGTGCTAGTATTAAGCAGGTCGGACTTTCAGGTTTAAATGGACGTTTTTTTAAACATATTACTTCAAAAAAATAATGAAATTGAGATGGAATCGTTGCTAAAACGGCATTTAATTATTGACAAATATATTTAAATATTGGATGATATTATCTTTAAATTAATTTATCTACGTTATAAAAATCTTGGGAGAAATTATTTTAGTGAATTATTTGATTTGAATATTGTATACCATAGTACTGGAATCAATGACTTTATTTTATTTCTTTCCACTGAATTCTACATAAGTTTATTTAAAGGATGTTTTCAACATGTTAAGTTATTTTACGTATATATTTGTATGAATCAATTGAACTTGTTTTCTTGAATATCTTGGATTTTTACAGAATATAATATGTTTTATGCATAGATTCCTAGTACAATAAAGAAAAATTATACAATACTAGAAACTATTAGTGTAAAGAAATAATTTCATTTCAACTGTTAAAAGAGAATGAAATGGTAGGTTCTTGCATTTTATTCTTCATATTTACATAATTCGTTTATTAGAACATATTGGAAGATTTATGAAAACTACAGGCGGCTAACTCTTTGAAGGATTCAATATATATATATATATATTGTACTATCAGGGAAACTATTAGTGATGACACTCACATTCTTGATGATTTTGGACAGAATTTTTTGTTATATAAGCATAACAGAAACAAAAATATGTATTTTTTATCCATTGAGTCAAGCTTCATTTGGTATGATACTTCATACAGACGTTTTTGGCAAATAAATAGATTGTCGGGTACGCAAATAAGGAAGAGTACATCATCATTAAGGTAAACTATTAGAATAGCTAGATGCTAGAATGACAAATAGGCCTTTCTACAATCTAATCGAGCTAAGGAAGAAACAGAGTAATAAAATCTTTACACATAATTTGTTAAATGGATAGCAAATGACCTTGGCTTGTAGTTTTATTACGCGACGAGCTTCAAGGAATATGATGCGTTTTTATTAGTTTCTGTTCCTGGAAGGGTGTTGTTTATTTCGCCGCATTTTGTTAGAAATAAAAGACATTTTCGTCTATATTAATGGGGCGTAGTCATGAAATCCACCGATAAGTTAATAAATCAATGTTGTTGTGTGAAGATTGCAGCAAGCGATATTTTTATTTCATGAAAGTATCACTATGTTTATATAGCTTTCGAGAGAATGATATAAAAATCTGTAACCTAATCCAAGAAAAATAAAGACCCTTTGTTACTGTGATATAACTAAGCTTAGTAAAATTAATCATTAAATGAGGCCCGTCTTGTTAAAATAATTCTAGTTAATTCTTTTTTATTGACCTTTTGACTGCAGTACCTAGGAAGAAAATAAGGTATTCGAAGGATAGAATACTTGTAGTATTTTATATGGCATCTACAACCATTTGATTTATTTTAACTTTCTCATATACAAAAAAAAAACCGAAAACGATAATATTATAAATTCTAAATTTCCATTCAAATATTCATAAGATTTTATTGAATGACTTTTGAAATATGTTTTCCATGAGCTAAACATGAGCAAATAATCATTCTTCCTAAAATGCTTTTAAAACTGTCGCATATATTGGTTCAATTAAATATACGAAAAATAAACCAAGATTTCAATTTTTTTTTTTAAATTGCTTGAAATAAGCAAAATGGGATAAGTTAAGTAAAGAGTTTATTAAAGCAATTTAAATATTATTTTCGGATAATTTTATTGCACAAGTAAAATAAATCATTCACTTCCGATGTAAAATACAACTATTTTCGTTTTCATATTTGTATTTTTGTTTGATTCAAGCTGTTGTATTTTCAGTTCTATCTTACATAGTTAAAAAATAAGGATTTTTAGAATCTAAGAAACTAGTGTTTTATTATTAAATCCTAAAATAAAATTCGAATTTTTTCACTGAAATACATCTAGATCCAAGCCATTTAGATACGTAAAACGTCCACATAAAACATAAAAACAAAATACTGATAATCCTATTTTTCAATAATATACTGAAATCATGGTACAAATGAGTATAGTGCATATATTAGTGATGTAATATGCAATTACAAGTAGTATTATCTGAAATGATTTCGCATTGCGAAATTTTTTTCCTCTCGTATTACCCAGAAACCTATCTGAAAAATATGATTAAGAAAAATCAGCAAAAACAAAATTTCTATTTTTTATTAAAAATATTTTTAGTTCAAGGAATGATGTACTGAAAATAAACTCTAAAAAAGAACACTCAGTGAAACATAAATATGTAGTTTTCCAAGTTGAAAAAAGTGAATATTAAGAATAGAAAATTTTCACCAAACTTAAAGTATTTTAATGGATCAAAACAAATGCTCCAAAGATTTCTTCTGAGAAAATCTAAAAAGTTAAAGTAAATAACAGATTATTTTCTGGGAAGAAGGTAAAAATACCTAAGTATTTTACACAAAAAAAAATTTGTTTTCCGTTTTAAAAGAAGCTGTAAAACATGAGAAATCTGAAACACCCACTCAAATATAGCATTTGATCAATTTAAAATGTATGTAAAAGGATATGACTAAAGCATCATGACATCAAATACCTGATCCATTAGGTACTGATGAAAATAAAGAAATACTTCTTTCTTAAACTTTGCTTTTACATCGGGACATATCTATTTATTTTCTCCTGATATAATACAAACACAGATTCTTAAAAAACATGTTTTTGTTTCACAACCTACGCATTGGATATAAAAGAATTTTCATGGAATCAATTTAGATTTATAACTTTGAAAATCCAGATAATCTAACGCATGAAACAAAAAAGATTTCTTCAGAGAATATTAACAAATAAAAATAAATACTTTACTTTGTTTAAGTTAAGTTTGTTAAGTTTTGTACTTAAACATAGGAAGAAAATTTAAAAAAAAATTAATCATAATATAACAAAACGCAAAATTTACTAGTGCATTTGAGGAAATAACAGGCATTTTCCTTTTTACTTTTGAAAACAAGGAATTCGTCTAATAGAAAGTAAACGTACCTGTTAAAACTTCTAATATAGAAATGCAATTCAAAATGTTTGAAGAAACATTATATTCTTATTTTTTCCACACATATTTCTTTTAAGTTATAACTCAATTATTTAATTTCTATTATTTTGCTTTCAGCCGCAACAAGATGTTAAATTGTTCATGTTTTATTTTTAGCTGATATATAATTGGTAGTTATTTCGTATAAATTAAAGTTCAGTTTTAAAAGCTAGCAAAGCTAATATTCTAAAAATAAATTAGGAAACATTCTTTGTTTAATTAATTGTGTAGTTTTCTTGAAAAAAAATTATTATTTTAAAAATGGAAATCAGGAGAAAATCGAGTTTATAAAAGTGTTATTTCAGTTCAAAATATATGCATACTATAAGGTGATGTAATAAAATTATTAGCATTTCCAACAGTCACATTCAGAGATTAAACGATAGTTTGGGCCATTCCATTATTATATACTAAATAGCAAGGGGGAACACTAAATACTACTATAGCTATTTATCTATTTACTATAGCACTAAATAGCAATCGATTGTCGGCTTGGTTTTCAACATCCTTTTTCAGGAACATTTCTAAGTTTATCTATTTCACTTATTTCTGTAAAACATCTAATAGCAGAATTTAGAAGATTTAGACTTGTTTTCTATAAACATACAATCTCCTATTTTAAGATAGTTTAATTCAATATCCAAGTTTAAAATATTTATCTAAAAGTGAGTGGATCTAAATTTGAAATATTGTTATGCTAATAAAATACTTTCTATAATAAATAGTTGCTATCAAATGTATCTAACTATAAAATTACGCAGAACCGGCGTCCTGTCGATGTGGGAGTAGCGGGTTCAGATCCCGATTCGGGCATAGCTTTTCTTCTTCTCTGTTCTATCTATGAGATGTGTTAATGTGTCCCCCTGTAAAAAGGGGTTGTTCAAGCGAACGTGACATATGAAGTAACTAAGACTTATTGTTGTTCCCAGCTCGCTGTACTGAAGAAACAAGAGAAGCTCACTTGCCTTAAATCACAAAGAACTGTCAGTAGGCTTGTAAAGTGCCGTAAGTAACTACAACAAATTATACAGAAAGTACTCACCTAAAAATTGTTGTCTTATTCAGTATTTATTTGAACATGATCTCTTAAAAGTATTTACAACATGGATAATAAAAAAAAATTAAAAGTATTAATTACATTTGTCTTAATTTAGTTACATACTGTTAATTTTTAGTAGTGTAATTAACATTGTACATTAATTCCTATCATAAGTCAATGTGTCGCTATTTTAAAATAAGCATTGATGCAGAAAGTAAATTGTGGCAATAAAACTAAAATATTTTCATTTCAACAGATTAAAAATCAAATATTTAAAAATATCTAATTTTTCCAGTGAAGTGTGTAAAGAATCAAACAAAAAAATAATGTGTTTTTCACTTGTATGCTTATTAACTTTGCACTTTATTTATTATAATGCTGAAACAAGATGCGTCGATGAGAGATTTCGGAAAAGTTTAAAATGAAATAATGGAATGTTTTTATAGCCTTTTGTTTGCTTTCGTAGTAAATTTAAAATCATCATATCCAAAAATCAATGCACTTCTTTGAATTAATTTGAATTTCTTTGAATTGTAATTATTACTACTGCTTAAAAGCCTTATATCTTTGAATAAAATTCTAAATTGAAGTCAGATATGTTATTTTCTATGGAAATTTTTCTGCATTAGTTCTGTACTTGAAATTGTTTTTTATAAGAGTCTGTATTTTCAAGGAAATAAATTGTTGCTTCTTTATTTCTCACGAATTTCTCCCAAGCAAAGTATGTGTGGGGGCAAGTATTGTAAAGGGGTTTCGAGGCATTGATGAAAATAAATGTTTTAAACATTATTAAATCTGAAACAAACGTTTCAGATATATGATTGTTCATTTGTATTTGCATTTATGAAATTACTAATTCAAAGTTTTTCTGAGCTAAATAAATGAAATTTGGAATGCAGTTTTTACACATTTTTGACAATCTGTTTTTACTCCAGAACCGATGATTATAACAGTTTTTTTCTCGATATGCAATATTTTTTTAATGAGCTAGATTATTATTTGCACTGGATTAAAAAAATAAGGATTTTTAATCAGAATATTAATAGCGTTATTATATTATATTAGATTATGAAGTATTATATAACCAAATACTTTACTAAGAAAAAGTATTATAATAGTTAGAATATTTCCTTCAGGAGATTTCAATGACTTTCCCAGTTTTAGTATGTTTGGACAAGATAACTCACTATAACTTTGAGTTATATGGTTGAGATTCGGTATAGCATTTAAGTATAGGAAGCATAAAGGAAGTATTGTAATTGTCAAAAAATTCAAACTGGAGATTTTGACAAATCTCCATATGTCAAAAACTTCCCAAGATCGAAAAACATATTTTTGGCATTATGTTAGCATTATAACCAAAAACTCTTTGAACTAGAACGCTGTCATTTAATGAGTGAAATAACGATCAAATTTGTAGATTTCTATCAAATTTCTAATGAA
This sequence comes from Argiope trifasciata, assembly GCA_026543055.1. Classification (NCBI taxonomy): domain Eukaryota; kingdom Metazoa; phylum Arthropoda; class Arachnida; order Araneae; family Araneidae; genus Argiope; species Argiope trifasciata. The sequence goes on along the minus strand of JAPMOQ010026707.1, from coordinate 1,626,635 downwards.
ATCTATTCAATGTACTTCATAGAGTGGAAGTGAATTCGATAACAGCAAAAGGCAAAATGATAGGTAAATATAATTTAGTAAACATGTTTAATATCTAAAATTAAGATAATTATTAAATCTGAAACCAAATTCCTCAAACGGTTAACTGGCTGTCGGTTTTTACTTTCGAATGCATGTAAGTTCATTGAAATAAATCAATGAAATTCGATGCGTTTTTTGACTGAACTTTTTCCTTGTCAAATTTTGGTGTCAATATGCAAAAAGAAAAACATAATCCAAAATACATATCCCCGCAACAGATAGGTAAAAATGTTAGACTAACTCGAATGATCCATATTTCCTCACTATCGTTTACCAATGCTCCGCAAAGTATTCACAATCTTTCCAAAGGACCCAATTTTTCAGTTTTGAACGATTGGATTGGATTTGTATTTTAATGGCGCAAAAGTCACCAGTTTTGAATGAACTTTATTGGCGCATTTTATGAGAAAATATGGGGAAATCGTATCCGCTGGCATAGATTATATGACTCTGAGTGTCTGTGAACAAAATGACACAAGAATTCTTTGATATTGATGAATAAAAGTTGGTATATGGGCTGAAAAAATTTGTGCATGTAAAAATTTGAACGAAATCCATTCAGATAAAAACTGGCGGCACAGTTGTCAGATTACAAGTGAACACGAAAGCTAGAAAACTTATTGAGCTAGACTGATAAAATTTGGTATGCAGGTTTATTATCTAAAATGTCAATTATTTTCGAGTTTAGAACTGAATAAATTAATAGGTTGACTATATATCAGTATGTAATCTTGTATGCATATTAACGCAATAATCCAACTTAATGAACTTGTAACTACAATTATACTTGCATATTAAATTTCCGTTTCTGAAAAACTCGATCAAAATTCGGAATTTAGATTTTCTGATATTTGTGCATTAATAGCATTCCAATCATTAATTGGTCTCTATCGCAAAAACGTCCACTTTTTGCTATTGGCATACAGTCAACAAATATTGGTTTGCTTTAATATAGTAAAAATGTTTTACTATATTAAGAAAATATACGGTAATATACAAAAAAAAACGTTTTGCTTAATATATAAAAACATTTTATTTAATATATATAAAAAAACTTTTTACTTTCTTTAATAAAACTTTCAAGTTACTAATTTTAATGGAAACAAATCAATCAGTATCAATTATCATCGATTTCTCAGCTAATTATTAATCATATTAACAATTTTTTTCAACTACCTATTCTAACTTTTTCCGGTTTTGTTTAAAAACACAAATTAAATGTTTTCGAATGAAAATTATTTTTAATTTCCGTACTAATAAAATCATTATGGTTTCTTTGAGGTAAATAAAAAATATTGCAATGAATTTCATTTGGATGAATTATTTTTTATTGCCCCCTTGATTTCAGTTTAATTGAGAAAACAAATCGAATTACTGAATTACGTTTTAATTTTTTTTAAATATCCCATATTTATTTTAATTTACATTTTTCGAATTTTAAAAGAACTTTATCCCAAAAAAGTTTTCTCATTCTATCTTTTTTTTTCTTTTTTCTTTTTTTTTCTATCCTTTTTGTTGTTGGTTTTTTCCCCTTTGTTTCTTTCTAGCTAATAGTCCAATCGTACTTCTTCCGGTATAAATGAGTTGAGATTTTTTATTTGAGATAATGATAATCTACAAAAATAATCGATTTCACTCTGTGAAGTTTTTGAAGCAAAAAGTAATTTTGTGAAAACATTAATCTTGCAGTAGATATTGAAATAATTAATCACACAAGCAAGGAAAGTCTTGTTTTAGTTTTTTTATTAACCTTCAAATGATTTAATCCAATGTTTATTTAAAAATGTCCTTTTTGAATTAAATAAAAACCCAATATACTTTTTGTCATAACCTCTTTTTAAGCAATTTTTAAAAAATTCATTATTGAATGAAAACATTCAGATTGATTCAATTTACATTCAGATAAAAAAAATTAGAATGGAAATGCTTCTGAAAAATGTGTAGCAATACTGCATGTTTTATATGTTTCCCCTTATCTACAAACAAAATGAAATCACTTGATAAAAAGGAAATAGCTTTTCAAAATCCTTTTATATTATATTATAAAAGGAGATTTCTGATATGAAGACACTTTCATTTCTTGCCAATTTCTATCTTTTTAACTCAGAAAACAACTGAATATGAATATATTAAGTTCTTATTCTTATATACATATTCAAACCATCAACATTCTCAAAATTCAACTCATAATTTATGAGCATAGGTAAATAAAATAGAAATGAAACATATTGATATCAAAAATAAGTCTCAATTCCATTTTCCAAAACCTCTTTTTTTTAACTTTCATTTTAATTTCCATTATAGACTGCAAACATACAAAAATGGGAAATTACTCTTTTTTCCCGAGATATGATATTACATGAAAAAAAAAAAGAAAGAAAATACAGGAATGAGTGAAAAAAATCTTTTCTAGGCGCCGAACACTTTTAAATGCATGGAGGTTATCTGGAAACATTTTGCGCTGTGTTTTTGTTATGTCTTCTGCATCCCCAGTGGCTGATCCTACCTCTTATCCTCTCCAATGGAAACTGTTTTTGAGTTCCTCTCTAATTCTCCAGAAGTTTAAAACGTTCTGTATGCATTCTGGTGATAATTAGGCCGCATGCCAAAAGTTACGTTACACTGGCAAAAACTCATGTTTAAAAATTTTTAAAAATAGAATTTACATAGCTATCAAAGAATTTTCATAAGCTTGTGTATTAAAAGTTAAAAGCAGCCAAAAACGCACAAAAAAAGAACAGAAACAAAATTAATTCTGTTTGTATAGATGATATCATTATAAAAATGAAAACACAGTACAAAAAACATCAAGCCATAAGTCGTAATCTGTAGAAATAGCTACCATGGCACAGAAAGCGACCAAACAGAATTCTGCCAGAGGAGGAAATATTTGTATCCACACTAATCTTTGTCTCTAAAGAAGCTTGCAATTTCCAGCTGTCTCCTCGCTTAAGCTGTATTCAACTGTCGACTCACTACTTCACGAATGGCTACTCCACACACGATTCAATCTGCTTCTACAATTATTACCAGGACTCGGCACAGAGGTCAACTCAGAAAGTGCTTGAGTTCTACACAACGCTTGAACTTTGCCGGACTGATCCAACTATTCCACCGTCTCTTTCCACGATAATACACATTTGACTATGACTTGAGACTACCGTCCTTATATTTCTCACGGGCGGGCAGAAAAAGTTTTGGAACGATCAGGCATACCTTGATTCCTATAGGCTAAATCTCTAAAATTCTCGAATTTTCCAGTATTATCCATTTTGCCGACAAATTCGTTGCCAAGTTCTGCGATTAATGCCTCGGCACCAGAAGAAGAATGAAGATTTTTTCAGATCAGCATTCAACAGAATTGATCGTAAAATGGTCTTTCCAGTGTTTGAACTAACAGTGCTGGGTAGCAATATCACAGATTTGTAATAATATTTACATATGAATTATGTTACCATATAAAATTCATTCATATTATATTTTACATATCATTACCCACCAGAAAAATATCCTATCATAACTGTCAAGAAGGTTCATGACATACAATAAGACATTCATTGAAGAATTATCTTGCAAAAGTTCAATATGTCTTCATGTATTCATTAGCTAAAAGTTCAAACGACGAATCACTTTTTTTTCAAAGTAGTAAAGGCGTTTTCTTCTGCTCATATTCCATCAAATTATCAGAAAATGTATTTCATGTTGCAAAAATATGTGGTTATTCTTTAACATTTGACTGGAAAAAATCTGTATGTTTAACATTTGACTTAACATTGAGAAGTTGTAAGTCGACAATCAGACCACTGTGTTATTCTGTGAGATTTCTGTGAGTGTTATTCTGTGAGGACGAAGTGAAATGAAGAATTTTTCAGTTTAAATTGTAAACAATATTACAAATATTCATGACACATAAAAAATCATTTCTTTTATTTGTGTGGAAGTATCTTCATTTGTTTTATAATTATGGCTTCTTAATTACATTATACTGTCAAACAATTGAAAGTTTGAATATGTATAAATAGCCGAACAAAACCTAAAATACATTTTTAAAAGTTTTTGACTCAACGTGTCACTTTGTAAGTCAGAATACAAAATAATTAAAAGATGCATCGATATATTAAAAAAGTCTTCTGAATTTCGAACTAATTTGTTTCCTCTTCCTAATTTATATTAAAAATAAAAAAACACTGTCTGGCTGCAGAAATCGTAATTTTCATTAATGCTTTTAAACAATAAAAAATGTGAGTATTATGTTAAAAAAGCAGTACTTAATAAATAAAATATATGAATATTTACTGTGTTCTGAAAGAATTTCGTGATTTTTATATGAATTTTTCAAAGACTTTTCATAGTTTTCCGTTTTTTTGCACCAAAAAAATTTAACTAATTTCACTTATTGACAGTTAAATATTGAATAATGTAATTATGAAACTCTGACGATTCATTTTATATAATAATTTATTATTACCTATATTTGCTAAAGTCGCCTGTAATTAATTTTTCACAAACTTAATGGACAACATATTAACTTCTATAACATTCAGACAAATATTTTTTATTTAATTCATATCTCTAGAGTAATAAATTATTCCTGCGAATAAACATGATAGAATATGAAATATTATTTATCTTAAAATTGAATTTATGTGCCTCTTCATTTAAACAAGAAATAATTAGGATATGAATTATTAATGAGAATCTACCGTTCAGATGCGAAAATTCAGGTTAAAATACTACTCAAATTTGGCCGTTTTTCAATTTAAAGTCTGGAAAATTATTTCAAGTATTATTTCATATATACAACGTTTTCCATCGTTTCTAAAAGTTTAAAATTTTCTCCAATTAGTTTGAAGATTTTAGCTTTCAAAACGTGCCGAGAAACTTTGTTAGCTGTCTTTAATGAACTTAAATCTTTGAATTTTCGTTTTTGATGTGAACCGATACTTTTTCGTATATTTCATTAATTGCAATCATTACTCTAGTTCACATAATAAATATTTCCTCCTACATAAAATAAACTGTAAGCATATACAGCTTTTAAACGAGTGTTTGATGCATATTTAAAAATGTTGCTAAGTAATCACTTTTATCTTGTTAACTTTATGAAAGTAGAATCCGCTGCTTATTAAAGAATTATTTAACATAAAAGCTCATGTACTTCATAGAAAGATAACTGTAATTAATTATTCAGAAGTAACAAATATTTTTAAAAATATCATATTCTTGTTAATAAGGAAATAAGAGAATATAATGAATTACTAATGAGTTTAAAACTGAACATCTAGTCAATTTTAAAACATTGTCCTGTCATTTCTAATAATAAACTGGGTCTAAGATTTCTAAAAGTTCTAAATAAACTAGGTCGTATGTTTTAATAAAGAAGAAGAATATGTTTACATGTCTAGAGGTCAGACCATTTTACTTAGAGCCACAAATTTGGTAATTATATATTGGGTGTTGGAAATTTATAAATAAGAATAATAGTTTAAAGTTTTAATGGAAATGTAATTAACTAAAGCTTAATTTTGGCATTTTTTCTTGATAATTTCCGAAAATACTGTTGCATAAAAACTTGGTCATCCTTTTAAAGTGCAAAAGAATTGTCAGTTTTGGGATATCAATTTATTTGTCGGAAAGTGTTTTACAGAAGTTTGATAATTTTTTAAGGTATATGTTTGGCCTTATTTTCCAAAATAATTCCTGAATTGGCAATACATAATTAATAGCTTTCATAGTAATAGTATAGCAATTAAATAGCTTCCTCAAATATTTAATCACATGATGTTTTTTGAAAGCTAAGTAGGAAAGATTCTGTTTATTATCTACTTAATTCATATGAGAATTAAGTAAGTGAAGTTACACTTGAGAAACGCAACATGAATTTACAAACAGATTGTCTCAATAGTGGAATTTTTAATGACACCGTGATCTCACGTGACTTGTTTCTGTTTAGAAGTTTAAAGTGTGCAATAAACAGAATCAATTTAATAAAACAATGTGAAATATCTAAAACCAAAGTGTAAGTCTAATTTAAAAAAACATAGACTTAATGCCTATCATAATTTGAAGATTAAAAATATATTATCTTCATTAACAGAATCGGATTTTGCATAACAGGTTAAATTGTTATTAAATACTACGAATATCCTAACTTAGAAAGACAACATGCAACTAGAAGACATATTTTCTCTTTAATTGCAATTTTAATGATACTAGGATGTTACGGGACTTGTCTCTGTTTAGAAGGTCCATGTCTACAAAAAACAGAACCAAAGTAAGGCTAATTTAAAAAATATATTGTCGTAATGTCTATCATAATTTGGAGATTAAAAATATTTAACCTTCAATATCCTGAACATCAGTTCATGAGTAATAGGTTAAAATGGTGTTAAATGCTACGAATATTCCCAGAAAACTAACACGTCTAAAAAGCTGCTAGTTAAATAATGAATCGGAAATCTACGCTAGCAAAATTGCAGAATTTTTGAGACATAACTTTAAGATAATTCAAACGATGTCAATTTTTGCATCTCATATCAAAAAGATATTCGAAAAACGATTTGTGAAAGAGGATTTGATTCTTCCAAATCTAAAAGCATATCATATGGAAAAGCTTAAAAACTTTTTTTGTGATATTTTTCACAAATAACTCTCTTCTGATATGCTGTAAAGGAGAAAAGGAGTAAATCTGGTAAGAGGATAAGAAATTGCTGGATAAGTACCTAGACTCAAATCTATAAATATTCAACACGGAAAAGCTTCAAAAGTTTAAGAAATATGATATTTTTTACTAATGACCCGTATTTTTCAAGATGAGATGTATGATATTTTTCACGAATAATACAGGGAGGGTGGTTTAATTATATCAACGTGCCATTTTAAAGCAGCGTTAAGGGTATTTCTGGATAAACCTCGTAATTTTGAACTGCGGTCAGATGACGAGGACGACACCTGAGTTGGATTTCCTCTCTCTACACCACACCAGCGGGAGGAGGTTTGAAACAGACAGATTCAATGTGCACCAGACCCGATTACATGACGGTTCTTCGGTGGAATCGGATCTTTAAACTGGAATGGGGAAGAGGGGGAAATCGGACATTTGGATAAGAATTTACAGGATAAATGGTTAGGTTTTCGCTTCTCATGGGTTTTTGATAATACGAATGGCATCCTCTCAGCTTCATTTAAGACACCGAAGCGTATTGCCCACGAAAGAGCACTGCACCGGAGTTACTAATGATTACTAATGTTCTAGTTCTTATGTTGCATAGATGGCAGAACGCAGATAAGCCTTTCATAGTTCTCAAATATTACTTCAAGATTCCTATTCCAGGAATAAAAGGAATAAAATGTTCACTTATAATCATGCAAAAAAGGAATTTTTAAGTTTAACGATTTTATCTTTCCTAGTACTTCGACATTCAGAATTATTTTCTGATAGCCTAGTAAAATTATTACTGAAATTCAGAAATTGATCGGGTAATTCGAATTTCAATAACTTATTTCATATTTTTGGCATGGAATAATTGAATCTGAACTTATATAGGATCCAAATTCATATTCATATTTTTGGATCATAATTTAAAATATTTTACTATTTCTATAACTTTTGAATAAGCTGCAATTCATCAATAATTTGTGGCAGATATCTATTAACAGTGAAATATTGGAGATAGTGATATTAAGCATTAAAAAAAACCAGCAGATTCTCTTCTCAAAGATATTGATCAGAAATTTATGATCAGATCTAATTTCTGTTAAAGTTTAGGTTATTTAAATGATTTTATTTCATGTTGCTGATCAGATGCAATCAATAAGAAATCCATTTGTAATCCGTTCTTCTCGGGTCATCCAATTTTTCTTCCGGAGTAATTAGTTGAAACAACGCGCAGGTCATGTTTTCACGCAGGAAATATTTTTCATTAGATGTCGATAAAGACGCTCACCCATTTTTTGTTAGAGGAGCGTAATGCAAAATTCATTTGATAAAATCTAGCAAAAATTTAATCATTGCAAAGAGGATAGACAGGAGAAATATTTCAAGAAATCTGCGTGCTGTAGCTGAAAATGTGTTTCATTCAATCGCGATTTCTGTGATAAAGAAATACTCAATTTTAAAAAAATTAAACGTAAAACGTATGAATTTGAATGTTTGACTTTTCCAATGAGTATTGCAGAATGTGAATTCTAAACATTTCTGAAACGTAGGACTCATAACTTGTCAAGTTATCTGCAATGCATGTTGTAAACTTTTAAATTGAGTTTGAAGGAATCCTCGAATCTGAGATCATAGTTATGTCTCAACATACTAATACCAAAGGGAATTTTTAAAAAAATGAATATATATATAGAGAGATAGATAGATTCGATTCAAAAAGTTAAATACAGAGGTGCCAATTACCTACAGTACTTGTAAATTTAACATTAAATTTAAACAAAACCACAGATCTGAGAGGCACTTTTAACCATCAACGAACTGACACAAGACGATGCGTCGCAAAAAAGGCGGCTAACTCAAAATATACTTTACCCAATCTAGCCCTGGCAAAAATATAGGAGTCACACTTTAAATCAAGAGTTTCAATCTTCTTAAACTTGGCTTCGTGTTTAATATAAGGGGTGACCAAAAGTCAGGATGATCTTTAAAAATGAATAATTTGAAAACGAATAAAGATTTAAAAAAAAAAAAAGATGCGGTTTGCACTAAACAGATGGAAAAGAAGCCGGTTTTTGTGTGGCAACGAAACGAAAATAGTTATGTTGGCGACCAACATATGGCATTATAGTTTTTTTATTTCACCAAAAGATGATTTACAAAATGAAAAACTTTCAAGTCTGCGTAATTACAGTTAATTAGTTAAATGTTCAATGTGCTGCCCATCATTTAGAAGTACAGCTGTGAGATGAATCACCACATCGTTCACAGCATTTAGTAACATTTCTTAGGGCAGGGGTAGCATGGTTAGTAGAACGTCAGTCTCGTAACCGAAATGTCGTGGGTTCTGTCCTCGTCTTGTTTAAAGACCGCCGTGTTGGCTAATGGCAGTTAGAGCACGTTAAATAGGTCGTAACTGCAAAGTCCTCCAAGTTCCCATAACCATACGATACCTCTGGGGGTACTGAATCAGGGATGAGTCGGTCTCTGATTTGGATCTAAATTCTGACTTACTGATGGATGAATGAGTGTATGAATGAATTCGACTACCACCTAAAAAGGGATGTGTCGTGTGTGTTCAAGCAAAGTAGTCCTTTCACCTGAACGGTGTTCGTTAACAACGAAAGGCGCACACCTCTGCCTTGATTCGAAAGTTCTGCTCATTCGGGCTTAATATGTCAGAGAGGCATTAGACCAGTGGTGCGCAAACTTTTTTCGACTGCGACCCCTTTTGTAGAGAGAAAATTTTGGGCGACCCCTAGACATAAATGTTCACAAATACGATGTATATTTCGCGCATTTCTTTCTTTTCGTCGAATAAAAATATCATCATATTTGACTCATATTAATTTTATTTATAATTTTAAGAAAATACTTTTTGTATAACACAAAAATCACTAAATTGCTCTTTAATGAGATGTATGTGTCTGCATGTTTCTAATTATCTCATCGATGTTTGGATATATGTTGCTAATTGCAATTCGCATATCATCTTCAGGGTTTAAACGCGAGCGGTATTTGGTTTTTATTGAAACTAGCTTTCTAAATCCAGTTTCACATAAATACGTTGATGCAAATTGTATTAACACTCTGATGGCATTCTTGCATGAAACGGGATGTTGTTTTTCCACGGATAGCCACAATTTTTGGCAAGGCTGTATCTTAAATTGATTTTGAAGAGTATTATCACTAATTAGATCTATCTATTGCTCTTTCTCACTAATTTGAAGAGTTGAACTGCATATGTCAAAGGAAAATGGATCACGAATCCAACCAAGATCATTTTCAGGAAAATCCTCGAATGTTCCCGAAAATTTTTTCTTTAACTTTTCAATGTGATTGGAAATGATGTTTTTAAATGTAAATATATCTATATTATTTTCCTTGATAAAATCGTTAAAGCAAGGGAACATATCGGTGTTGTTTTTATTCAGATTAAGCTTATTCTTAAAAACTTGAATTTTACTGGCTGCAGTTATGATAGTTGAATTCTCAACCTGCAAGCTCAAATTTAAGTCGTTAAGTTTTTCGAAAATATCAACTAAATAGCTCAGTTTCCCTAGCCAGATTTCATTGATATAATAACTTGCCAATCTATGTTTCTTTTCGATTAAAAACATGTACACTTCATTTCTCAAATCGAATATCCGTCGTAGTATTTTCCCACGTAAAAGCCATCTGACTTCGGTATGTAACAGTAATCTCTCATATGTTGAGCCCATCTCATCGCAAAGTATTGAAAAGAGACGGCTGTTGTGGTTGTTGCATTTAATGTAGTTAATTGAACTAACAACGTCTTGTAATATGTTGTGCAACTCTTCATCCATATCTTTTGCAACAAGAGCTTGCCGAAGAATCATACAGTAATTAAATACCATATGAGGCACCACATTCTGAATTAAGCCTCTGAGCCCTTTATTCGAACCTGTTAATGCTGCAGCACCATCAGTGCAAACCGCAACACAGTTTGCCCAGGTAAGGGACCTTGTTTCAAAATATTCATTTATTACTTCGAATATTTTTTCTCCAGTTATTTTTCCTTACAAACTTTTGCAAAATAAAAACGTTTCTGATATATCTTCATTAAAAATAAACCGAACATAAATAATTAGTTGTGACATTTTAGTAATATCGGTAGTCGCGTCCAGTTGTAAAGCAAATACAGATGAATTTTGTATGCGTTTTATGACTTCTGACTCGATATTTCGTGACATTTCGGAAATCCGCCGAGACACGATATCTCTTGATAATGGTATTGTTTTTAGTTCATTTCCATATTTATCGTCATGCATAATTGATGTCATCTTAGTTGCTGGATGAAGGATAAGGGATTCTCCAATTGTATGGGGTTTCATTGTTTTTCCTATTAAGGCCTTATCACATGGTGAAATTTCGTCAGAGCTTTTCCGTTTCTACCTCAAAAACCGGTCAAGCAAGTTTCATAATCGACAACTTTTTCTAACCAGCTAGAAAATGCCGTCGGAAATATTGCCCGCAAACGAAATTCAACCAATCATGTGAAACTTTGAAGTGACGTCACTTTCGTTGTCGTTTGCTGATAGAAAGTGCCGACGATATTTTGCCGTGTGATAAGACTTTAAGATAAGAAACTTCTAAAGAAGCTCGTAATGCTTTCTGAGGTATTTTTGTAAATTTCTTTAAATGTGCACTTTGAATTTTCAGATTTTCAGCTCGTCTTTGAAAAAAAACGGCATGTTTATCTTGAAATTCCTAATGCTTAGTTTTCACGAGCCTTTTTAATTTAGGTGGTTTCATGCTCTCTCTCATTCCTAATTTTTCGTTACAAATGACACATATCGGGTGTTCTTCATCATCAACAACACAAAATGTAAAACCATACTTAATAAATTCCTCTGTATTTTCTTATTTTTTCAGATCGGGCATTTAGTTCAGTACTTTGCGACTCCTCATTAGTATTTGTTCGTTTATTAGCAGAAGATGTACCTGGTGTACGTATTACCTATTTATCCATTATGAAGATAGGGGTTAAATTATTTAAACTAAAACAAATAATATATAAAATGTTATCATTTTTTTCGAGAAATTCAATAAAATTAATAGAGATCTTTCTCTAATGATAGTACATACCTGATAACAAAGAGAAGCAAAGCCCAGTAAAAATATAAAAAATCATAATTACACACCGCACATGATAAAATTAGAGGATAAATTAAAACAACTGCAGGCCAACTGCTACATGCTACAAATTCATGCCAACACATCATGTCTTCACTCTGACTATCAGATACACCGCGTATCTCACCATCTGATTGGCTGATCACGGAAGCGAATTTTTGTCCTTTCCTTTCGGTTAACGTCTAGTCAAATAGGCGCTTTTCAGTAAAACTGGCGAATTACCGCGAAAAGGGCGCTATCTACCGGAGTGAAAAACTTGAGTCTTCACACTGTACATACATTACGTATTACGGTAAAAGAAAGAGTGGACAGCATGAAATTACAATTAAACAGTGAGCGACGGCGCTTCACTCTTTATATGTACACTGTATGGTATGCAGCATGCAGGAATAATGCATTTCATAAAAATTTAGCGACCCCCAAAAAACTTCTGGTGACCCCCACAGGGGTCACGTCCCCCAAGTTGCGCACCACTGCATTGGACGACAACACAACAGTAGCATTTATTCCATCATGGCAGACACATTTTGTCGGTCAGCATCTTTCAGTGCTGCAAATAGTGTCGGTTGGTCACAGTACACTTTCAGCTTCCAAAATACATTTAGCCAAAAGTCACAGGGTTACAGATCGGGAGATCTTGACGGCCAAGAGCGATCAACTGGCAAAGAATCGACTGATAATGCGATCCTGCCCAAATGTTCAGCGTAGCAGGCGTTCAAAATGAGGTGGTTCTCCATCATGAATTAAGGTGACCATTTGGAATGCTTGTCGTGCTTGCAGTTAAGGAATAATATTTGTTCTGTAACAGTGCTGCATATCTCTGACCAGTGATATAAACTGTTTTAAAACACGTCAGTATTACTTCATCGACAAAAAATGGGCCAATTATGAAACTAACAGTGAAGCCACACTAGGCTGTTGCAAGGGTTCCTGAACAAAAGCATGTGGATTTTCTGTGGCCCACACTAGACAAATGTGGGTTTCAACAGCGCCGAGAGTGTGAAATGCGCTTCATCTGTCCAAAGCAAACGTGAAGCCAATCGTGTTGCCCTTCCATATTACTGAATAACAAATTCGCAAAATCTTGCCGAACGTTGAATTGAGGAGGTTTCAGTTTTTGGTTATGTTGCAACTTGCAGGGATACCGTTTCAGAGTTATTCGCAGTGTTCTCCAAACTCTTCTATTCGTCACTCCTGTCAACCTCGAAACTTTTCAAGTACCACACTCCCCATACACAGAAACAGCCGACATAGACTGCACCTTCTGTTCCACTGTCGCGGCAACAGCATGGATGCTGAGGGACGTCCACTTCTTGGACGTGACGCCGAAGAACCAGTAGTTTCAAATTGCTTCATCATTTTGTCCTTTGGTCCTTTGATATCTCGCATACCCGTCAAGTAGCGATTTGCTCGCCTGAGTGAGACTTTCCAAATTCGTATAACTCAGTTAAACTAAGAGGGCTTTCACAACTATGAACTGCATTTCGATTCATGTAAGCTTCGACTAATATTAAATCTGCAGTTGCCACTTTTTATATCGTTTGTTGCTTTGCATAAACCTGCATCAGAAATCCCACAGCCCCATCTGTTTGTCGCCAAGACAACTATTTGTGTTTCGTTGATACACAAAACTCGGCGTCTTTTTTCTCCGTTTAGTGCAAACTGCATCTTTTTATCATTAATCGTTTTCGAATTAGTCATGTTTAAATTTCGTCCTGACTTTTGGATCACCCGGTACTTTATATTATATCAGTGAAATTTTAAAGTATAATCGAGTAAAAAAAATTGCTTGTAATATGAAAAAGTTTTAATTTAAAAGGACTATGCTTTCTACTTAGCTTTATCTAAATATTTCGAGCTTTTTGGCATATTCTTGGGAATTTTGAAAGAAGGAATTATTATATTATCAATTACTGCCCATTACAATAATATAGAGAAAACAATGCATTCAGTAAGGAAGTTTTTTGTGTAAATTGTCTACATACAAGTCATACACTGAACAACATGTGATTTTAGATAAAATTGAGATTCCATTATTTGATGGAAATATTGATATTCTTTTTTAGATACAGCATTATATTTGTTTATTTCATATTCTATGTCAAGATCATTCTTAATATACAAAAATTTTACAAAATATAAATTAGGACACCGGAAATTAAATTAATCCTGCCCCAAAGATAACAGACTAACATGTTCTGTTGCTCTAACCAATACTAATAAGGCGCTGAGGGAAATATATCTTTGTAATAGTTTACGTTCTTCCGAGTAGTTAATTCAATGGAATCAAATTAAACTCTACCCAAGTGTAAAGAGAAGATTTTAGAGAACAAGGCGAGGATGAGATGGAAATTTCTGCAATTCTGATGATTGCGAGGTTAATAAATATCACCCAGCAACGAAATGCTCTATTTTGATTACAAGTTTTCGAAATCCAGAAAACTTGCTTAAAAGCGGCACTTTTCCAGAAAATGACATATAAGTTAATCAATGGGTATAGAGGGAAGATTTGGAATGCTACAATTACTGATTGAAAAAGGATTTAAAATCAATATTTTTAAGAAAGATTTATCGGAAAGAGAAGAATCGGAGAGGTAAAATCAATATAGCAGCAATGGCAAAAATTAAAAACATATATAGTTTTTAAAGTGAGAGATGTCACTGGAGATTTATTTTTTTCGTACTAAAATAAAGTGTGTGCTTATGCAAGAACAATAATTTCGCTACGTTCTCGCTTTATTTTCACTAAATAAAAAGAAAAATGTTTAGCAATAAGCCAATACTTTAATCCGTATAATTAAACGGTAAGTACTGACTTCTTGATTTCTGAAATCCTTTTAATTGATTACAACATTGATTACAGAATTCATAAAATAATTTTTAAAGTATTTTTTTTGTAGCACAGATTCTGAGTGTGTCAATAGTATTCTTAAACTGCTATAAAATTTGATTTTACAAATAAATTTTTCAATGGAAATATAACTTTCTCTGTATAGGCGTAGTATAGGCGTCTAATATTTAAAGGAGATTTTTAAAAAAACAGTTGAATTTATTATGCTTAAAAAACCATTCCTTTTCACTTTTCCTAAATTTTATAGTCTTTATAAATGAAGTTAAAATGGTATGCAAACCTACAAGAATCAGCGAACACCTACCATAACATTACACAAATGTGTTTCACATTTTGTGGTAACAATGCTCTACAGATCAGAACATTAACTTTCTAAAAGAATTAAATTTCATAGCCTATGAGAATGACAAACGGGTAAAGTACAAAAAATTAGTATTAGTTACAATTAATTTATAAAATCCGAATCTTCTAAATGGTAAAATACTTAACTTAAGCTTATTATAATATACCCCGGGGAAATATAGTTACATATATATTTACTTAAATTAATTGTTTTCGGATCACTATTGATACTTCTACCTAATTGTATCTTGAAACAGCGTTTTATTGCTTGCATATTATATAGAAAAAAATCCAATAACTATGATTTTAATGCCCGAAAAAATATAAATGCCATATTATATTTTTTTAAATTGAAATTGGATTTCCATAATGATGCATTTGGATATAATAACTATGTAGGGACAGAAGAGACCACTGGGGAATAATGATGAGTTGCAAAAGCCATTGGAATTATCTAGCTTCCCTTCGATTCCATCGGTCCTTAATTATCTGCATAATTATAATCTAACTTAACAATACAATCATTGATTTGGGAATTATATATATAAATTATAAGGTCGAATTTTATCTTGTAATTATAAATATTATAAGATAAAATTCGGAGTGTTGATTCTTTATAAAAATAATTAATCCTTTGTAAATGCGTATATAAATTAACTGGTAACTATTAATTTTATAGTGGAAAAGAACGCAATACTTGGATTCATATAATATCCTAATGCAAATGTTTATTTGTAGCAACAGAGAGATGTACAGAATTTTTTTTATCTGGCTTAGAGAGAATTTTATTAGCATTAAAGCTTATTAGAATGTTTTATGTTTTTAAAATTTATCGAATGTTGTTAAGAATTTAAGATAAAAAGAGGTACTCTCTCTCGTTGTAATTATTTAAATATAGACAGATGGATAAATAAAAACACAATTACGATAAGTGAAAAATCGAGGACGAATAAAGAAGAGATGAAAGTTATACCCTAGAACTTAATCAGAGAAGAAATATTCCCATACTTTGTGAGAATAATATTCCATTATATATACAGTGTGTGATAACTCTGAATCTAATTTAAATTCTAATTAATTTCTAACTTTTTATCTTAATTTAACCAATATTGACATTTTTCTGAAATATTCTCTTATTTCCTGCTCCATTTTCTCTTTTCTGCTTGATTAATTCTTCACGTGCTCTGGAAAGCTAATAGTCTATTCATTTTCTTACACTCCGAGTGAAGGATAAAAATCTATAATGCTTAAAATATTCTTTTACAGATACTTAAATTTCCGTTTCATAAATCTATATATGTCGAAGAAATCCCTATTAAAAACTAACAGCAAAATTACTAAAAGGAAAAATATCAGTCTCTTCTACTTTTGTGCAGCGATGTAAACTAAAGTATTTCTTACCACTTATTCTTTGTGCATCAATTATTCTTCCGGTAGCGAAATAAACTAAAGCTTAAAAATTTCAAAAGTTTATTTTATTCGGCCACTTAATTGCTAATATATATATTGGTGACAGAAAAATCTATGCTTTGCTTCATAAAACAATTTTTAGGGAGGTTACTCCTCTCTCCTTAATTCTGTATTTATTGTTTACAAGTTGGAATCAAACTTGTAATTGGTGCTTTTCTAGTTAGGGCTGAACAAGAAGGAATCGAACATGTAGTCAGTCCTTCTCTAATCAGGAAATAACATACTGTAGTTTATTAGTCCTTCAAACCACTAGTTGGATAAATGGATTTTAAAGATAAAAGGTCAAGAAAAAAAGGAAGAACAGCAAGATAAGAGAATACTCATTTTTGCATTCGAAAAGATCGATGAATTTACTGGCCCAAACTTCATTGAAAAGTAAACGTGTCATCCAGTAAGGACTATATTTCTTTTCCGGAAATACTTTTTCCGAAGGAAGTGACAATCATGATGGGAGTTTCCCTATTAAATTAATGAAAGCCCTCTTGCTCCATCTAATAAAAAAGAAATGGAGGTATAATGTTGCGGAAGTTCTTCGCACTTGACCTTTTTCAAGGCCAAGAAGAGAAATGAACCACGAGAAAAAGAAGAGAAGAATACCTACTGAACCAGGACTTTATGCTATACTGTCTCTTAAGATATTTTGGAAGATGAATTGTAAAAGTAATATTAACTTTTTAAATGCTTAAAATTAATTATGAATGAGAAATATATAGACTTTTTTATCTATATTACTATATATAATATTTTCTTTCGATTTGTTTATAGAATCATTGGTTAAATCACAGTTTTTCTTCTGAAAGGACCAATGAAAAGGACAATGATTTAGAGAAACTCAAAAATCAAAGAAAAATCAGTTTTCAACTTAAAATTGATAATGTATGTATATATTGATATGTATCTGTTTGATATTAAAATAATTTTAAACTTTTTTGTAAAATATTGAACATATTTTAAAATAGAAAAATATATTTTATAATAGAAGATAGCAGAAGTAATGTACCTCGCTCCTGCTGTCCAGTGTCCAGATTCTCAACAAAATAATTTGGTTTTAAAAATAAATTTAGCATTCCTATGAAAGAGAACTTAAAATTTTAGAACCTATGTACTCATTCCATACAATCTGTTTCAATACTTTGAAAGAAATCTAATCTGAATTTCACAAAACCTTATTGCAAATGCGTTTAAAATTTGCATTCGAGAACAAAACATCTTCTTATAGACATATTAAGGCAAATAGAGGGTAAAATCTTGATTTTATTGTAATTCTCATCATTCAACATACACAAAATTAAAAGATATATTAACAATTAATAATCACATGGCTAACCTCTTAATTAAATGATTAGCATGGTATCTTCCAATGTATCATTATAGAGTTCTTAATAATAAATAAAATTACGAACACCAATTAATTTATTAATCAAGAGAACAACTCTCTCTCTCTCTCTCTCTCTCTCTCTCTCTCTCTCTCTCTCTCTCTCTCTCTCTCTCTCTCTCTCTCTCTCTCTCTCTCTCTCTCTCTCTCTCTCTCTCTCTCTCTCTCTCTCTCC
>JAPMOQ010026707.1:1593963-1608129 GCA_026543055.1 Argiope trifasciata | reverse complement strand
GAGAGAGGGAGAGAGAGAGAGAGAGAGAGAGAGAGAGAGAGAGAGAGAGAGAGAGAGAGAGAGAGAGAGAGAGAGAGAGAGAGAGAGAGAGAGAGAGAGAGAGAGAGAGAGAGAGAGAGAGAGAGAGAGAGATAATATATCGCAAAAAATATTATTTCATGTTTCAAAATAATTTATCTGTAGCTTCGATATTTAATTCAACTTCAATTGATGAAAATTATCAGAACTAGTGCACGCCTTTTATTGGATTCAAACGCTGTGAATGAAAGGGAATAATTCTATTTTATAAATGAATAAAATATGAAATCTTGTAATACATAATGGGTTCTATCAATTTTTGAATGCATAATATATTTATACATGAATACAAATTGAAATTTGTCAGATATTTTGTGTAGTAACTTGCAAATAAGAAATTTAATTTTGGAAAATTCCTATTCAATAAATGTGTATGTATTTAGGTAACCAATCGAACTTTTCAAATTTAAAATGAGACTTTGTTAGAAGAAATCACAATCTTTAAAAAATGCTATATGCACGAATAACAAGATTTGAAATGGTGAAAATGAAATGAAAAAGCTGTGCAAATATTTTAGAACATAATTGAGATACACACATTTTTTACTTTACTTTTAATACTTTTATCTTTAAATTTTTATTTTTACTTTTAACTTTAATAATAAATATTAATTAAAAATGCAAATATTATTGTAATATTTGGCTTCGGTTGGATTAGCATGCACCGCTATTTTTAAACGAGGCTTATTAAATAAATTTGATCGCAATATTGTGCAGTGTAATTCATTATGAGAAAATAAGTTTATGAAAACTATTTTAAGTAAATAATCTTTTATCTGTATATTAAAAAATTTGAACGTTTTATTTTGCTTTATTTTTTATATTAACCTTTAATTTTAGTCTATAATGCCGAGTCACCTAACATGAAAACACGCTTTTCCTTTATATCAATAGGAATAAAGAACCTAAAGGAATAAAGAAAAGAAGCGCTTTCATTTTTAGCATATTTATATATAGAAACCATGTTGTTAAAATGCCATTTTGTAAAAAAAATCTTTTGTTGAAAATACTATGTTTATCTGCATTGCATGTAGATAATAATTCATTTAATAATTTAGTGGAACAAATTGATCTGCTTCACTATGCTTTTAATTTTTTTCTAAATAAAAATATGAAAATATAAATCAATACTCATGAAAACTTTCATCTAACTTTTCTCAAACATGGTAATCCCACAACTAGTCTTTCCTCATTCATTGTAACAACACGGTAATCCATCACAATACTCTTTCAGATAGAATATTACAACCTTTTGAATCAAAAGAGTATGTCAGGGCGGTTCGTAATCAATATGCCGAAACACAATTCAAGGTACCTTATTCCACTTCAATTATTTGCTCATTGGGCTGACTCCGAAATAATCAAGATAAAATAACAACGAAGCTTTACATATCGTCTTCCAATGAGAGCATTTGTCTATGATGATAACTTCCCCACGATTCCCTTTATTCCCTCTGTAAATATCAACATTGCCTAACTTCAAAGCTATCGTTTTGTTCTGATAAACTATTGTTCATCCATATAAAACAGTGCTCCGAATGAGGATATTACTTCCGTCTGCTCAGATAATGCACTTACTTCTTTAGGAATTGAAAATTTTGCTAGGAGATTGTTATTTTAAGAAATGAAAAGAAAAAGTATTTCTTCGTGCTTGTTAAAAAATTATACGTTGGTGATTTTTCAATGAAATTACGCCAAAAAATCCTAGTGAATAATATTGTCTTAAAAAATAAATGAATAGAAAAATATTTTTAAGTTTATTTTATTTGTCCAAGTTATGGTAAATGCGTTTTATATTTAGAGGAAAACAAAATATCATATTTTCATTTTAAGTAAACAAGTATTCAAACTTATTCTTAGATGCGTAGAGAAAAATCAAACAGAGCTATGAAAGAAAATGTTTTTTTTTTCTATTTGTTGAAATGTAAACAGACTTGTTTTATTCCTAAACATGCCATTTATAAATATTCATTTCAAACAATATTAGAAACAGCTACGGTATATAATGTAAATGAAATAAAAATGCAATCAGTAAAATAATTATTATATGTTTTCACTCGTAAATAATGTTAACTAAATTGCTTCCAATATTGTTCCAAAATCAATAAATTGGCAATACATAAACTTCCATGAAATTAAATTTTTAAAAATAAACACTATTTTAGAGAAAATAACGTCACTTTTTATTCTTTTATCAAAATTATTTTTGAATTCATTTATCAAAATTATTTTTAAATTCTTTTATTTAAAATTAACGAAAAATGGAATTAATGTTTTAACATTTAACCACAAAAAAGCTTTGTGTTCCTATTTTCTTTGTAGTGCTGATAAATATAAAAGATTTCGAAAGCTAAAATTAGATATATGCATACGAAGAAATTTAATAACCTGTTTAATAAAATTCATTGCCAGTATTTTTGATAAATATATTTAATGTTAGCATTAATAAAGTATTCTGTTGTTATTATAAAAAATCACTAAATATTTTAAATATTTCTAAATATTTTTAAATTAAATTCCACAAAAGTGTCAAATTGTATTTCTTAGGAATGTAGCTAATTTACAAAAGTAATGATATTTTCATTTGAACATAAAATACTTTTAATCTATTTTTAATAATGGTTTATATAGAAACAGGTTATAGAAATTGTACATGGATAGGAAGACATATACACAGTTAACCTATTCTTATTCATCCTGAAGGGCCGCGGGGAATTCGTGGTAAGGTCTCGGTTTCAGAACCGGAAGGTTTTACTTTCAAGACCCGATTCCACTGAAGAGTCGACAAGTAAGCGAGTTTGGTGCATGTTAAATACACTAAGATCAAACTGTGATCAGGTATTGGTGTGATCGGGTGTAGAAATTTGGAGATGGGGTGCCAGCTCTGACTATTTCCTTCTCATCGAACTGCGACTCAAAATTACGAGGCCTGCCTAAAATAGCCTCAGTGTTGCTTTAACCCGGACTAGACTAAACAAAAACTCTATTCAACTTATTTTCCCAAACTATCCAATATATAAAAAGTGTGTTACAATTTACATAGAAAAAAAATCTTTGAACATTTTGCACCTATTTTAGTTGGAAAGCAAAGATAAATAATATTCGTGAAAATAAGAATAAAAGGTGCCATGTGAGGTACGAAAGTTGCACTATAAATTTCGAAATGCAATGATATACTAATCTTGAAATGAGAGTAATTATAAATAATAAAATTAAAATAAACCAATCATTATTAAAAATAATATAATTTGCAAAACCACCCAAAAAGGATGAACAGAAGAAAAGCAGAAAAAAAACACGAACAAAAATATCATGGGTTTCAACACAGTTTGATAATAATTTAAGAAAGCGAGCAACTGGAATGATCTGTTGCATAGATATTTACTAATTTATTTATTTATTTATAGATAATAAAATAAAAACAAACCACTAATTATTATAAATAATATAAATTGCAAAACCATCCAAAAATATTAGGAACAAAAGAAAAGCAGAAACATACTACACAAAAAAATCATGAATTTCCATAGAGTGTGACAATAAGTTAAGAATGCGAATAACTGAAATGATCAGCAACATAAATATTTGCTGATTAGAAAGACTTTAAATTTTTAAAATTTCATTTCTATTAAAGAATAAATTCCGAATCTTTAACATATCCAATAAGATACATATCCTCAAGGAATATGGAAATCGCAAATGGGATTTTAACAATGATATTGTAAGGGCTAAGCTTATCTGCAAGTTTGATAAGGTAAAAAGTTTTCGTCAACGTATTCAAAAACATAATGAACATCATCCTGTATTTTCCTATATATAGAGTAGTGAATCAATTAAAATTAGAAGGAAAATGCGATGAAATTGATCCAACATCCTCACCATTTTCACTCGTTTATAGGAATATGAGCTAAACCAAAATACGCTATTGTTTAGTTTAGAATAATCAAAGGCACATTATCACTTAAGAATGATAAATCATCTTGATTAATGATAACTCTAAATCATGCGTCATAAACGTTAAAAGGCTTCTTACTCGAAACACTGTATCGCTCTCTTGGTTAAAATAAGATTGCATCGAACTCCTTATTATACTTTCATAAAGCATTCAATAAAAGATTATAAGGAAAAGTTTTCAAAAGAAATTTTGATTCCGTTGCTTCTCAAAATTATTAAGATAATAAATTAAGAAATTTTTAATAATTTTCAAATTTATATTAGTAATTTTCTATTAATCTATTAGTTTATGTTAGTCTATTAATAAATGCATTAAAATGATCATTTTAGGAGAGAAAGTACTCAGTAGGCCTCGTTACGTAGAAAAAATATTTAGATGCAAAATCAGAAGATATAAGGTTCAAACATTTTATTAAAATTTCAGCAACAGTTTTTACTTGAATGATGTATCTTAAACCCACATAGCAAAAAGATATATTTTTGATACGATTGCATTATCTTTTAAATGATTTTTGATTAATTTAGGTATTAATTAATAAAATGATTCATTATTTATGTTTTTGATTGTAAGTAAGAAAGTATTCCACTAAAGACATTTTAAATAAGCTGTTGTATTATATCCATAAATTATTAACATTAATAAAGAAAATAAGTCAAAGACGCTTTAAAAATATTGCTTTTTCTATAATAGCTGTACTCATTTTAATGGGTTATCACAACTTCAATTGTAAAATTTAAAAAAATCTGCAATTTAGATGTAATTGTCTACGTATGCTCTTAAAAATATATTTTATTCAATATTTTAAATAGACTTTTAATATTAATCTAATGGGATTTTGTATATTCTAATTAATATTATCTTTGTAGAGGGATTTCTCATTCAGAAAAATTCAGGTTATTTTTGTTTCTAAATATTTAACTCTCTTGCTTTTCATGAATGAGCACAGAGCGAAAATAATTTAAAATTACTTTTATTAGTCCAAAGGTTAACATTTTAATTTGTTACATGTAATTACTCCTTTATATCCATGAATATCTTTTTCATATTCATATTTTATTACTTTTTATATCCATTTATTTAAATATGCATACAATGTTTTTATTCAAACTTGGCTTTCACTATTGAAATAAATATCTTATTAACTTAGTGAAAATATACACTTACATGTAATTTTATACGAAAGTATAAGTAATTTTTTCGCTTATAAAAGTTCTAATTTTAATGAAAACAGATTTAAATTCCAGACACCAAATACTTTTCAAGCAGTGGCTAAAAATAAATGATCTTTTTAATTAATAAGTTTTTAAGTTTAATTTATGAAAAATGGATAAATATCTATTTTTATTGATTAAGTGAAGCTAATAATTCTTTTACTTTCAAAATCCGAGCAGAGATTTAAAAAGAAAAAGGAAACAGCTTTCATTTTCTCAATTACCTCGAGTTGATAACTTCAATGCTTTATAAAATTTTTGTCTTCAAAATTATCTCTATAATTATAAATATATAATTATATGTCAAAACAAAACATCAATTCTAGCTTTCCTATTCTGAACTCTCACCAACTCGTTTAAACAGTTTTCTCAGCACTGTTTTCTACAGAAATTAATTGCGCTAAGCTTAATATTTGCTGTTTCCTAACTTCAAATAAATATATTTCTTTTTTAATGCTAGTTCCTAATCTAAGTAATGAATATCAGAACTGTAGAAAACATCAATTCGTTCGTATGGCGTGTCTGTATTTATCATATGTTGTAACAATATATGTATTTTCGTTATTTTCATTACTGGTTTATCGATTCATGACTAATCGACATTACTCATGTCTTTCATTACTTTTGAGTCATCTAAATTATCTTATCACGATTCCAAAAAATATTTTTTTTTATTTCAGCTAATAATAAAATAAATAATAATAATAAAATATAAGATATATTTTATTATTCTATATATTATATAAGATAAAATGAATAATAATAAGTATATCATCAAATATATGGTGTAGAAAAATTTTTACTACCTTATTTGTTTCTTTTGGGTTATAGAAAAATCATCAAAGTATTTCAGAAGCAAATCGATATTTTTACACGAAACAGTTTTGTTTCAATTCCAGAACTTAATACTAATTTAAAATATGAGCTTACGGAGTAATGTATACTAATGCAAATTTAGAAAAAAAAAATTCGTTGCAACAGATTGTTACCGCACGTAACCCAAATTATATATTCTTTTAAAGAGCAGACGAAATAATTCATTTCAGAGAATTAGATTTTTTGTTTCAAAAAAAAGTTATAAGTTTCACCATTAATAACTTTGGAATTTAATTATGCTACTTATTAGATCGGTAGGTAGGAATATTGTATTTTTGAAAAAATATTCCTCTTAATAAAAACTCTTTTATTTGAGAGTACGAAAGAATAATAAAATGTAAATAAAAAAGTTGTTCAGATGATAATCTACTTGAATCAAAAATTGAATCAGAAAAAAACCTAATTTAAGACATAAATTAAGAATTCGTGTTTAACATTCGTGAGAGTGAAAGAAAGCAAGAATTTTAATGCAGTTTTCATAAATAGAAAAAATACTGATTTCTAAAAAAAATAATAATAAGGAACTCGAAAACTGCAACTAAGATATATGCTAGAAATTTCAATTTTGCAATTAAACAAAGTGTAAAAAGCAAAACAAAAAACAAAAAAACTTTAGCAGTATTATTATAAATCTATTTTTGCTAATGTAAATACTGTCTTCTTGAATCAATCCTTTATTAAAGAATTCAAAATCTTTATAAGCACACCTGATTAATAATTTTCTCTTTAAATTACTTCATTAATATCAAATTGCTCCAATTCAGCAATTTATACACTGGCAAATAACGAATTTAACTAGTATTCTTATCGAGATTGCTTTGAATAATCAATCCAATAAAAATCTTCTTTTAACCAGTTTAAACTCATTTGTAATCTTTATCCCTTTTTTTATTAAGTATATTAAATTACCGTTTTATTGAGTTTGGCAGATGCAAACTAAAATGTGTTTATTCATCCGATGTCTGTTTCCACAATTATCCCCACTAATTAAAATCCAATCTATTGATTCATGTATTT
Source organism: Argiope trifasciata (assembly GCA_026543055.1). Lineage (NCBI taxonomy): Eukaryota > Metazoa > Arthropoda > Arachnida > Araneae > Araneidae > Argiope > Argiope trifasciata. The sequence goes on along the minus strand of JAPMOQ010026707.1, from coordinate 1,600,992 downwards.
ATTCTAATTTGAGCGGCTGGTTGTTATTATAGTTTTAACTACTCCAAGTTCAATATTTATAGAAAAGATTTGCTCCAGATTATTTCGCTAGCATAAATAATTAGCGAAATTATTAATCTTAGAATATTTACAAGGTAGTGAAGTTTTTCTAAGCTGTTGATATCTTCTATTTAATCTGCATATGAGAACTTAGATAAATAAATGACAATATAACGGCATAACGAAAAACTTTATAAACTTTTAATAAGACTGCTTTGTTAAGTCATTATAGTACAAATAGTTCTGAGAAAATGTATCATAACAACTTTTGCATTTTATATCGAATTTGATTTAGCTTTAGTTTTTGATTCTATTCAATAATTCTTAATGACACTGAAACATTGGCTTAATTATTATTATTAGAAATGTATGTAACAGTAATTTATACATTTCATGGATTTTATATTTTGCTGCATACGTTTATGAATCTAAAATCGCATTTTCTTTTATTGTTACCTTACATCAATTATTGAAGATACATTTTGTTATTGGCAATTTTGTAAACTATAATTCAGTATTCATAATTTGCAAAGAGTACATTTTTGCGTGAAGGATAATGAAAAAGGAAGAATCATAAACAAACTGCAAAGTCCGTATCCATCAATAAAGGGATAATTAAACAGTAAACAAAATAACTGAGACTAGTCATTTGTTTATTTCCTTTCTAATTACCACAGAACAACAAAAAATCAATATAGCTGGTTTTCGATATGTCATATTGAGAAATAAGCATTTTAGAAGCAAAAGGGGTGTTTTCTTAGGAATATTTTTTTACAAATTTTTAAATAAATCATTCGCCACAGGAAAACAAATAAATAACTGCGATTTCCAATATACGATTATTTAACATATATAAGTTTGAATTAAAAGTTAAAAAAAGAAAGATTATTATATATGCTGAAATTACTGAAAAGATAAAAATGCAAAGCCAAAAATTGATAAAACTATGAAGAAGTGACGAATACACTGAAAATATTAAAAAACGATTAAATTATTGTTTTAAAAATATTTGCTTTTTATATTGGTGAGCTCATTACGTTTAAAAAGTGACCAAACTACAGCAAAATATTTGCATTTTTTAATTGTATATAACCTTTAATGTATATATGTCAATTTTTCTTTTAGGATACACATTTTGTTGAGGTTTCTACACCCATTTTTATTAAATTGCTCAACAAAATGTACATGACACAGGGATTTTCATTCGTACCTAAAATATTATGTATTTCTGCTTCTAACTGGTCGATAGACAGCGCATATAGCATTATGCTCGAGTATAATTTTCACAGACTCAATATTCATTAACATCATCATAATCACCATTATGATTTGTACCTAGGAAACTGATAGCTTATAATTATTTCCACTCGCCTGTATATATGCTTAACAGCAAATATTTATTTTGTCTAGTTAGCATCACTATAAGCTGACATATGCTAAAATGATAATACCATTTACAATATTATGCTATTTCAAAGGTCACAAATGTAATTGTAAGAGAAACAACCGAAGCGTTGCTACTCATAGGAAAAGGTAGAAAATATTCCCCCATTTTTTTGCTTGTTTGTTTTCACCATGTAGCAGCATTTTCCATCAGAAAAAAAAGTTTTACAGTGACTGACAAATAAAAACAGCATTTGTATTTCTCATAGCACTATAAATAAATACTTTAAGTGCGGATTTTTAAAAAAAGTTTTGTTACTTGAAAATAGTTCCATTTAAAAGGAAAAAGAATGATAAGCGATATGTTAGTTTGTAATATCAACTAATAATAAATAATTTTATAATTTTATGTCGAATAATTTCTCAGAAAATCTTTTTCGAAAGATATTTTTCGTTTAGAATACTTCCAGTTTTATTCCTGAAATGTTCTTGATGCTTTAACTAACTCAGCGAGAGCGTTTTCTTTTCCACTTTCTCATATATCTACGCACATGGTATAGTAAGTTATCATATTTCGCATCATAATATAATGGGGGGAAATGTATCATGATTTTAAGTTTCTGAGCTATAACCTATTGGAAAATGGGCATACATCTAGATTTTTAGTGATAATTCTACATATCTAGTTAGGCATTTGTTAATTTCCACTGCCCCTGAATTTATTTGGAAATTTTCAGATTGTAATCGTCAGCTCGATTATACATAAGATGCCAAGATGGCTACTGTCTCGCGTTTATTTGGTTATTTTCAGATAATTACCTCATGAATGTCAAGATAATGGATTTACTTCGGGATTTACAGATTATGTCAAATAGCCAAGCACCATTATACATAAAAATATCATTATTTTGACAAGATGATTGCATTCCCGGATTACCTTAGCGATTTTTAGATTACACTAATATTGCAATGCTATTGGGATTACTTAATAATTTTCATATTATGCTAAATTGGACAAAGTCGAGTTGCCAATCACTAGTTGGAGTTTTCATTTTGCAGTGGCCTACCACGTGACCGTAAAAATAAACAAGTACCACCAATTTACTAAATGTGTATATATACCAAAGTACCAAACTAATTACATATCAGAATTACGTTTACATACACATTAATACAACATTCGAAAACATGCATTTAATGGCTTCGTCCAAAATATAATATGCTTTTATACTATTGGTCATACACACATGCAGAATTTCGCCATCTCACTCATTGCGTTGTAAAGTTATTAAGTTCACATATTCATAAATACACGAATCTTTGCAAAGGAGATAAAAAAAGTTTTCGTAAATCTGCAATTTTGGCAGTAAGAAAACTTAGTAAATTTCATTTTCTTAGCTCTTTAAGTTTTCCAAAATTCGAAAAACTCTATTATATTCTAAAAATTCCTTATCAGTAACAGCAGTTTTTCTTCGTCAACTTCGTTAAAAATATTCTTACTTTTTCTGGATCTAAAATGCGTGGCTTCAGTTGCCTTTTTTTCTATTATTACTGAAATATCACCGTATGTAAATTGAAATGACATGATGACAGGGTCGGTTTTCAGAACGGAAGGTATTGTGATCCACATCTATATTTAACTAAATATCTACAGTTAATGAGAACATGATACAGGTTCCTAGTTCTATAGATAAAATGCTCGGCTCTCAATATGGCATGAAAATTTAGAAAAGATGTGCTAACTCATGTGTCATTATAGTTATCCTACAACAGTTCGAAATTCCTTTATTGCCTTATAATAGTATTTATATTGTTTCACATCGGGATATTAATTTAACTAAAAATAATTCTCTGGAGTTCCATGTATTTAGTTACAATTGATATTTAAGTAATTTTTTCTTCCTTTTTCAAACGACTGAATATCTTTTTTATATCGTCTTAATTGTATCATTGACCCTTGTATTCTCCGACAGATATTTTCGTGGATGAATGTAGTGATTCAACGCTTGTTGATTACAGAGCAACGCTAGAAAATGTCAATGACTTCTGCCTTCCGACCATTAGAGAAGAAGAATCTCATTTTAACCTCTGAATACCGTCTTGATTTCAAGATTTATTGCCTCACTAGAGAAACTGCCGCTCTTCTCTGTTCTTGGAATCTTTTGAGATCCCTTATGCTTGAGAAAATGCAATTTCAAAAGTCTAGTCGATCTAGTTTACAAGAGAGCGACTTCTCCTCTTATGAGGAAAAGGAAATTTTCACTCGTAAAGTAAAAATAGCACTTTCAAAAGAATAGATAGAAGAAGTCAAAAAATAATAATATTGATACATTTTGTGCATGACAGATTTTATTTAAAAACACACGCTTCGATTTCATTATTAAAAAATGGTGGAAATAAATGCAAACTAAAATATAAAGAAACAGTTTTCGATTCCACTTTTTGTAGATATTCTTATGGAATTACTCTGTAAACCTCGATTTAGTTCTTCTACATATAATTTAGCAGGTTTTTAATGACAGTAAAGCCTAATTTATTCTTAATACAAATTTGATTTTATCCAAAATATTCTGTGAGTGTTTTCTGGAAAACCATCAAATTCTGATAAAATAAAATAATCTTTATATAATTTATTTTTTGTGTTATAATTATTGAGAAAAGGAGTATAAAATAACGGGTAAACTCGTGAAATAAAAGTACTTCTATACATATTTTAAAAAGGAGGATTCATGTTTCTGCTATTTTAACAATATCAAATTATCTACACCCTAAAATAATGAATTTATAATCAATCCGGCTTCATTTTAACTCCCATTTCTAGACGCGTGAGTTTTATATTTTTTACCAGGTTGTGAACAACCGAAACGGTCTATAAGCAGAATCTATTCTGAAACCATATAAGTTAAAACTGCTTTCTCACTTTTTTTCTAGTTTCAGACTTTCTTTTTGAATTGCAACTCTCGCTTGGTCATGATTCTATTATATTGGAAAAAATGAACTATTTCCGTAGCATCATGAAAAATAAAAGATATTGTTAAAGAAATCCATGCCTTTTTTTCCTTTAAATCAAAAAATTCTCTGTGTGTACGTGCTTTCTAACACTTTTCTAAAATATTTACAGAGCAAAAAACACTGTGTTGTCGGTGGAAGTTTGAGATTGGTTTAAATTTCTCAAACTATTATCTAATATAGAATTTTATCTATTTAAAAATTTCCATTCTTCGAAATAATTATCATTCATAGTTCCTTCAAATGTTTGAGTAGTAAAATTATCATTATTTTATTTTGTGCTATTTTGAGTTTCCTATTTGGTCTCTTTTGGAAAGCACCATGAATTCTCATTAATTATAAATTCAAGCAAATGATTTTGATTATTTTCTAAATAACCAATCATTTTCTTAGACGAAATTGACATTTTCTGCTTTATTGATGCATATTGTTTCAAATTCAAATGCTTTATTTTAAGAGAAATTAAATTCAATATCATAGATGAATATTTTTGATTCGCAACTTCATTCGCATATTTCCTGGAATCAAGAGTAATGAATGAAGAAATGAGGTTTAATAGTTGTTTTTAGATAACTTATTAAATTAAATTTCCTTTTGAAATTCTTTTTTACCGTATGTTTCATAATCCTGAGAATTTTATTCCTCACACGAACTCAGAATTCATTAAGACTCTAATTTATGATTCCAGCCATCATTCGATTTAGTAATTGATGTGCTGGTTTGTCTTATGAAATAAGATAATGGCAAAGGAAAAGTAATTGGGTAAGTTCGAATTAGTGTGCAACGTATCGTTTTACTTTCTGGAGCTCAGCTTCCAAATGAAGAAACATATTTTTTCATCCCTATAAACAACATTTCATTTCTATTTGGATGGATGTTAATTCCTTGAAAATTCCGAGCACCAGCTTCTTACTCTTTACAATACAGAAATCCATCAGCAGCATGGTTTAAAGTTCAATCCCAAAAGTGACATCCGCCTTGCTGTAGTAACCTGGGTAATTGAATGACAGTCGTAACTACAGTTCTGAGGCCACAATTATGGCTAAATTCTGATGGCTAACACTGGATAAAGAAAATGAATCCTATAAGAGGTACAATCATTCATATAAGTGGAGGCGACATGACTCTACATCTTGTTTTATTCAAGGGACAAACAGCTAAGATACTGCAAGATTATCATCCCCGTATCTGGAAGGGGGAAATTGAATATATTTGGTTTAGTTTATGAAACTCTCGATAAATGCTGGTTTCATGACAATGAAAAAAAATATCTATTTTATTTTCAGAAAGTTTTAAATCTTTTTCTAGCTGTCAAGCCTTAATCATCTTAGCTCCATTGTCATGATTTAAATTTGAACAGAATTGTGATTTAAATTGATCAAAATTCCGTGGCTTCAATTCTTGAAATAAAAATTTTATTACTCCATTAAGGTCCATAAATCCAAAATGGGATAAAACTGTAACTCGAATAACAAAACTAAACGGTTAAAAGCGTTTGTTTCAGAAAAATAGCTTATGCAACTACTGAAACACATATGGAGCTTGTCATCTCTAGTCCCATTGTTCAACAGACTATAAAGATAGGTATTGTGTCTTTTTCCTTTTTGTTCATTCTATGAGGCAGGAAACGCAAAATGCATTCTTTGTCGAATAAGTTACGGGAAGTCTTCCTTTTTAGAATAAAAAGTCCGGATTTCATGAAATTTAAAACGAGTCTGATACAAATATAAAACTTTTATCTTTTCTATTGGGTTCTGAAGATGACAGACTGGTGAATATGGCCGTTTTCTTCCCTATTTTTCTATCGCTGTTCATTTTACCTTTAAAGAGCAAAAGAAGCGACGATGAATGGAGCATTTAGCCAGTAAATCTGAATTAAATTTGCGAGATTTAAATAATGAATAGGCATTGTACATAAAGTAATAAATGCTTGAAATATTGAAGTGTCACTATAAATATTATAATGGCTACTAAAAATTTATTCTCATTTACGGAAGTGATGAATCAAATAAAAATGAAAATTACAGAAAAATGACATTTAATTATGGTTATACAGTCATTATTGTGTATGATATATCTTTGATATTTCTCTAAAGAAACGTATATTTGAAAGTTTTTTACATTTAAAATTATTACGTATAATCAAACGTATATTTAAAACTATTATTAGAAAATGCAGAATTACAAAGCCTTTAATGAGTTACGGTTACTCATTGTGGAAGTGTTTGTATCATTCACATATGATTCACGATGCTGCCATTCATAATAATAGCATGCCAGATATGATATTGCAACCTGATCACTCAAAAAAAAATTACAAACCGAGTTTGAAACAACACAACTTTTATCAAGGATGTTGTACTTTAATTTTAAGAAAAGATTACATCTTATTCCAAATTATTTATTTTTCTTTCTGAAATTTTGTATGCTCTCTTTGATGTGATCTTGCAAGCGATCAAGATTTTAAGCTATGTATCTAACGGTTGAAAGGAAACTTCATGATCAGAACGGCAATTCAAAGAATTTTTATCAGAGTTGTTCTGCTTCTATTTTGAAACAAACACACCCACCCACTAGCACACACACACACATATATAT
>JAPMOQ010026707.1:1490660-1593863 GCA_026543055.1 Argiope trifasciata | reverse complement strand
CACACACACTGATGGAAAAAAATCCCAACACCAAGAAAAAATTATTGTACAGTAATGAAATTTTAGGAATACATTTGTCTAGGTAACATATTTAATTGATTAAAGTTTCAAGATCACTGGTAGAGCCATTGGCTAAAAAAGCCATTTCAAATGTGAAATGTTGGTACATTAGTAACCGGTATAACCGCCAGAATTTTGAATGAAAGCATGCAAACGTGCTTGCATTGTGTCGTACAGGTGTCGGATATCAGTTTGTGGGATGGAGTTCCATGCCTGTTGCACTTGGGCGGTCAATGCAGGGACGGCTAATGCTGGTTGTGGATGACGCTGGAGTTGTCGTCCAATGATGCCCCATACGTGCTCGATTGGAGAAAGATCTGGTGATCTAGCAGGCCAAGGCAACATGTCGACACTCTGTAGAGCATGTTGGGTTACAACAACGGTATGAGGGCGAGCGTTATCCTGTTGGAAAACACCCTCTTGAATGCTGTTCATGAATGGCAGCACAACAGGTTGTATCACTAGACTGACGTACAAATTTGCAGTCAGGGTGAGTGGGATAACCACGAGAGTGCTCCTGCTGTCATACGAAATTGCTCCCCAAACCATAACTCCAGGAGTAGGCCTTGTGTGTCTAGACAGCAGACAGGTCACTAGCAGGCGTTCACCTGGCCTCCTTCTAGCCAGCAAACGGCTATCACTGCGACCAAGGCAGAACCGGCTTTCATCAGAAAACACAACAGATCTCCACTCCGTTCTCCAATGAGCCCTAGTTTGACACCACTCACGTCGCAAACGGCAGTGGTTTGGAGTCAGTGGAATGCACTGTACAGTGCGTCTGGCTCGGAGCTTTCCTTGAAGTAACAGATTTGTAACAGTTTTTGTGTCACTGTGGTGCCAACTGCAGCTCGAATTTCAGCTGCAGACGCAGTACGATTAGCCACAGCCATACGCCGAATACGACGGTCTTCCCTCTCAGTAGTACCACGGGGTCGCCCAGAACCTGGTCTTCTTGAGGCAGTACCTTCCTTTGACCATTCCCACGAATACTCATCACAGTGGATACATTCCTGTCATGTCTTTCAGCAATATCGCGGAAAGAAAACCCACCTTCTCGTAGCCCTACAACACGACCTCGTTCAAACTCAGTGAGCTGTTGATAATGGCTTCTTCGTCTTCTCAGAGGCATCCTTGACTAACATTAACCCACTACGTCAAATCTCAACTGTAAATAACGATCACGAACCTTACAGCGCTTATTTAAAGCAAACCTCATTTGGATGTTCATAGTGTCGCTACTAGTGCCACACTTACGCGCGTAGCTCGAAATTTGAATCGACGACATCTTTCAGATGTATAAACACGCCTACCAAATTTCGTTTTTGTAGCACAGTTCCTTCCTAGTGTTGGGTTTTTTTTCCATCAGCGTATATATATATATATATATATATATATATATATATTCTACGATTTCGCCATTCATACACAATTACGAAGCTTCAAGGATGGAATACTAATTAATAAAATTTTTCAAGCTTTCTAGTTTAATAATAAACTATATACAATTCACTGTAATTTCTTCTTCTTTTGTTGCATGTATAAAGTCGGATACTGTACGTTGATCTGAGGCAATAAATTCAGTTTTATGTAGTAAAGGCTATACAAATCAGGAATGGTAAGGAGAAAGACTATTACACTCTTCTTCTTTTCATTTGATTCGGAAGAAGGAAGGGTATTGAACGCCCTCTAGTCTACAGCATTTAAAAATTATTAGCTACAATACTACAGAATGGGAAATAACAGTTAAAATAAGAGCAGCTGTAAAAGTAACAGCTGCAAATTAAAAGTCATACAATGCCTTAGATTTGTACCAAGTGCTTTACGGTAGCTGTTACTTAGGAGTTACGCTGAATGCTATGACTTTTAACAACCTGAGATCTAACAGTTAAAGTTCGCTACTCATAATTGTTCCATTAAGGAAAATATCTACAATGTTTAATTAAAGTTATTTTCTTTTCGAAGAGAAATACTAGGATTATTTCTACTTCCAGAAAATATTCTCTAATTTGCATCCTATTTGGAAAGTACCATCTTCTTAAACTGAACATTGTTGTTTATTGGTTTGTGAGTCAAATGTTGGATATGTTTATGCAAATAAAATGTAAATCTAAATAATTTATTAAAATGAACAAAGAACAGCATAATTGCAAATGCAACAGATATGACATGTGAAATATATTCTTAAAATAATTAATTCCAAATATTTCGTGGGTAGAAATTGTTAAAGAAACCTGAATTCGTAATCAAATGAAGAAATTGTATAGACAGGAACATATATCATATAATGTAGTCCTCAATGGTTAAGTGAATTTTATCTTAATGTCTAAATATTATTGACTCGTGAGCAAGTTAGCTCTTTCCTCAATGCCAGTGATTAAAATCAGTGTACCACACAAAAGCTGTTTAACGTCAAGTTTCTTAATATTACTGGGAGGACAATAATAGTGTGGGATTTAATACCATACTTCTAATGATAGTACTTCTATTTGAGATTTGGATCCATGAATTTGAGTTATGAGGACTATAATACGTTCACTACATTAACGATCTAAATTTTCTTGGATACTCGGTTATTCAGATTGCTCCAAATACTAAGTCAAGATGGGGATATATCCTTCAGTTTCATCATTGCTATTAAAATTCGAGTATAAATGAACATTCAACTAGCGCCTTCTGCTGCCAACTAATAATGAATTATTGCTTGCTTAGCTAATAATTCTTCCTCCAATAATCGTCAATTCAGAAAATCGTCAAATCGTCAATTTCACAAGTGTATACATTAATTCGATTACGGAGCTGAGTATGAATTTAATCAAAGCACCATCAATTTGAAAATTTTGATGATAATTGTCTAAAGAGAGGAGGAATCTGTGATTATTTTTATCGTCGATTAATGCTTTATTTCAGTATTTATCGGATATAAGTTATTATTTAAGAGCCTGGTACATATGCAAGAAATTACATAACCTTTTAGAAACTGAAAGAAAAGTCTCTGTTTAAAAGAATACTGATCAACAGGTAATAATGAGGGAAATAAGCAGCCCAAATATAAAAAGTAAACTAGTATATATGAAAAAATACATAAAAGTGCATTACCCAAGGAAAGAAATTTTACTTTTCTTCTTCTTTCATATTACAAAATATCTTAGGGTCTATCCAAGTAATAATTTTGTTTCCTAACATTTTTTTCTATAGTCAGTTGACAACGTAAATAATAGAGAAGTCAACGAAACAATGTTTCCGCTTTCACCACCAGATGGCAATGTTCCCATGCTTTTTCCCCATATCGGAAAAAAGAATATTAGGAAAAAGATTTAAAAAAAACCGGTAAAGTTCATTGCTTTTCCAATAGTGTATAGACACGCAACTAAAGTAAAAAATTGTTTCATTTTTCTATTGAAGAATCTGACGTTACCTGGAAATACATTGCGAAAAGTATTGGTTATTTTTATGTACTTATCTTTTACCTGTTGCTATTTTCGGTCTTGAGACAAATAACAAATTTTATAATTTTTTTAATATATCAAAATGAAAATATGCACATACAAAGTTTTCTATAATTATTTTTAATAACTACATTTCCAGCTACGCTCAATCTTTGTGAACCATAACATTTAGTGCGATTCCAAATACTAGGATGATGTTCAAGATATTTTTTTAATTTCTTGAGCAAGAAAAATACAAAAGGAAAATATCGCGATATTTTAAAAATTTTCGACTACTATATTTCCATAAATCTTTACATTTTAGGACTCCTTGAGAGAGTCAAAACCAATTTTAAGTTATGTCTATTTGTATGTCTGTTTTCTTGTGCATAAGATACAAAAAAATATAACAAAAATAGATGGTTTAATTTTGATATTTGGTCTTTCACCCAAAATGGAAGAAGGCTGTCAAATTTTCGACGAAATTATTTTAGGATAGTTATTTCTATATGCTAGTCTATTAAAATGTAGGTTTCTACATCAATTACATCACATTTGTACCAAATACTAATATATTTCTGTGACGTTTAGTACCAAATGATTGAATTTTGCATCGCATATGTAATCTTGCAGTAAATATTCATAAGAAGTACCAATCTGGACAGAAAATAAATATATCAGTTGATAGATAAGAATGAGGAGAGTGTATTCGTGTTGCATTTTCCACTCGCCTGTTGATTTCCGAGCATATAATAATATATATTTGATATACATTGAAAATGTGTCACATACTAGCACCGAATAAAAATTCGAATGTGGGACATATTAAAAAATCTACTTCTAAAATTAATGTTAATTCCCTTCACAGACAACTGAAAAATTGTCATGTCTTAATAAATTAATAATATTATTAAAGTATTAATATGATTTTCTTGAAATTATTCACAATTGGAATAAAAATTCTCATTGCTTGTCAACTTAGAGATTTTAAATACTCATAAACTTGGTATTCAAAACGACTTTAAAATTAGGTATATAAAATGCATTAATAGGATTACATGTGCTAAAAATAAATATTTCTTTCTTATTAATTTTTATTTTAGCTAATTATCTTATTATTCTATCAAACGGATATCCTGACGTCTTCTGCGAAATACATTTAAATCTTATAGTTCGCAATAGCAAAAATAGGATTACTTCCATCAAATTGTAGTTCATTTACAAAAATTCAGTAAAACTGGAAAGAAAAACCGATTAAGGTATCTCCATTTATGCAGTTTTAAATTCCACATTTAATTTTAGCGAAATAACGAAGTTCGGATAATTAAAAAAGAATCTTCTGGATCGGATGAATTAGAGAAATAAAAACAATTTTGGATTTCGACAGTTCTAATTAAATTATAAGCAGAACGAAATAATTATTGAAAGAAAAAAAATTAACCAAGATTAGCCGAAACGCTTGAAGAAAAAAATAAGAATGGAACGAAGAGTTGAAATTCCAAATAGCCAGAGAAAGAAAACAATGAAAGGAAATCGAATTTGATTTTTTAAAATAACCTTGAGAAGCTAGGAAAGAAATTGATAAAATGCAAAAAAAAAAAAAAAAATCAGTTTTTGAAGTGGATATATCGGATGATTAAAATTAAAGCAACTCTATTAAGAATGTTGTAAAAAATACAAAACGTGCTCAGAAAATTCCGGATCTCAGTGGTAAACATCTCAGAACTTTCGAAAAAAAATGACGGAAAAAATCTTAAAATAACGTTATAAGAAGAATATTTTAATATTTTACCCCTGATTACTTGTGAGAAATCAATTATATCTATATTATCAATTAATTAGAGTTTACCATGGATAAAAGGCAGTAATAGATACAAACAATTATCTTCAACGTATTTCTGTCAATTTATTTAATGTATATAAAATTATAGTCAATGGTATTCCACCCAATCTCAAGGATATTCGAAAAAGATGAATCTCCAAACTAGTGAGGTAATAATGTCGAACACGCATAATAGACCCCACTCCAAGAACCAAACACTGAAGTGTCAGAAGGAAATGCTATTTATCAATGCCGATTGTACCTGTAGCCAGTTAATCTAACTTTAACCTAAACATTAATACAACCACCAATCCAACCATTAACCATACTGACTGCATTAAGACAAAATGGTGGATGATTGCACCGTTTGAACGCATATGGCGTGCATATATAGAATTATTTAATGCTTGTAATTAATAGTTTAACTGCAATTTCATTTTTGATTAAATTTTTCAAGTTGTAATATGCTTTGATTGATATTAAATTTGAATATTTTAATTGTCAGCGCTCTTGAATTTGTTGTAAGTCTCGTATATCAGAATAGGAAGAAAAAGAATTAATTAGAATTTAAATATATTTCTCAACCAAACTTAGATTCAATGTCAATTTTCCAAATGATAAAAATTTAAATTTCATGAACTCCAATAATCATATCGACATTCTTCAACAGAAAAGATCTAATATGTTAAAATATTTCCAAAATATAAAGAAATCTCAAAGAAGTGCACGATTTTTCAGAATGTATTACATAGAGCAAGAGTAAATTAGGTATTGCCGGAAGTGTTGAACATGATAAGTGAAACAAATACTTCAGGACACAGGACAACTGCCTTCACAGAAGATAATAATAGTGTAGGGATACCATATTTTTTTTCAGATAGCTCGACATGAATTTATAGGTCGTAAGGAATCTTCCCCAGACAAGAAGATAATTGGTAAAGCTATACAGAGCTAACTCATTGCGATGGCATTAAGTGGATTTGTTATGTTAGCATGCTTTACAGAAGTTGTCCTTTGTGCGAAAGAAATCCATGCCAATTTGTCCATAGGAAGTGAGAGAGCATGAGGGGTTACTTGATATGAATGGACGCTCATAGAGCATGGGATGGAACTTGATACAAGATAACTTTAGTTTTCTCTTAAAAACAGTATATGCTTTGACTGCATAATCTGTTTTTAGAAAGAACTGAATAAGGTTGTTTCTTCGAAAAATTCTGAAAAATGCTACAAGAAAGGACTGAGTTTGGCATACTTTTAAAAAAATACTTGACTAAAATTGAAGTTCTTGTACAATGTCTGACAGGGAAAAAATAAATAGTTACAGGAGCAACAAATTTAGGTAGTTTCTCTATTTCAAACTCTTATAAAAGAAAGTATGGCATACAATATAATAAAAATGACATTTTTTTTCTTCTTTAACTTATATTTATTCTAATTGTTTGATTTATATTCATTACATACTATTTTGAGGTATATTTTGTTGATTTTAGCAGCATTGTAATTATATCTCTTACAATTCGTGATTAATATACATATTCCCACGGATGATTAAATTCTCATGCAAAAAATATTGAAACATGTTTATACTGAGAAAGATTCACTAGTATTAAATTATTCTTCCATTTTTAAACATTTTTAATCACTTGTTTTGTCAGGTACTAAAATGCATACTCTTGAGATTTAAAATGTCTATGGTTATGAGTCTATATTTCATTTCGTTGACATATCATTCATTAAACGAATGGTATATCAAATATATAGTTTTATCATTCAATTAGTTAAAAAACATAATTTCTTGATGCATTTTCTGAACTATACAACAGAGCATCAAAAATAGAGTTCATCACACTAAAAATACAGTCAAAAATTCAGGATTTATTACAAGCAGTATTTTGCGGAATTATCTATTTCCTATAGCCATGATTTTCCTTATCGAAAATTCAATTATAAGGTATTATTGTTTAAAGTATTTCGGATCATGTATAGATTATAAGACAGGATCCATATTAATTCATATTGTCCCATATTAAAAGAAGCGACAAAATTAACATTTTCTAATAAATTGATGTTGGTGTTGAAATGTCAACTAAGTTCTGAAATAAAATTTCAACATTTAACAAGTTAATAATCAATTGCATTTTGTTTAATTCGGTTTTTTGAATTTAATTTAATTTTTATAGCTAAATTTGGATTAAATAGAAAGCAATTATTCTTATTCTATGACGTTTACTGTTTTAATATTTTTAAAAAGCCTCCTTAGAAATTTCTGTTCCTTTTGAATTATTAAAAGTTTTGTAAAACTATTTTTGAAGATTCAAGTTAATTCGAGCCAAATTAATTGTGTTCTTGATCCTATTAATTAATTTCGGTTATATGAATACTATTTTTCAGAGATTTTAATTCGAAACTTTATGGCTTTAAGACTTACCCTTTGAAGCTGAAAAAATGAATGAAGACTAATTTTATACAATTGAATTGAATTTTTTAACATTCTGAAACTAGTTAAGCACCAAACGATATTTTAATAAGAATTAAAAATTACAGTTCAATTTTCTAAAGCTACTTACGATTAACAAAAAATTTACATAAAGCTTTCAAGAAAAATTGTATTTATTTAAAATAATATTAATGTCTATAATTTAGGATAGATTCTTCATAACAACTGAATGACATCTTATTTAAATTTGCTTTTTTTACATCAAATAATTTATATTTATTTTTTAATTTCTTCTATCTCTTATTTTAAATTTCCCATTTCCAAAAAAACTATATCTAAATTGAATAGCAGCTTCCGTTCTTCTTCATGTAAAATGCATATGTAAATAATTTATCTTATTTCACTTCCATTTAAAAATATAAACTGTTTCAAAGAAACACTGATAAAAGCAAATGGATTTAGGCATTTTCTTCTTGAACCTTTATATTATTTTATTTAGCTACTAAAATGTTTATCATGAAAACTTAGATACTTTTTCCTTTTAAAGTAATATTATCTGATAGTCTTAGATAAATGCACTCTCTTCCATACAAATCGTTTTACAAACTCTCAGCTTACATGTTTTCTATTTATAAGCACATTTCCAATAAAATATTATCAGAATTTAGAAAAAGAATATACAGGGAGGGATACTTAAGGAAAAATGAGAACTATCGTGTTCTTTAATATTTCTATTTATCTGCCTATATGATTGTTTTATAAAATAAAATGGTTTCTATAAAGTCGTTTCTTATAGTTATACTTCATGTGGTGTGGCATTTTATGTTGAATTTCTTATAGCAATTTTCCTTGCTTTTCCATCATCATAGACATAAAATAGGTGCATTTTTGAGTTTGATTGAATTTCTATTCGCTTCAGAAAGAAATTTGTAATAAAATCAGGGGAATTTAAAAATGATCTACAGAATATAAATAAAGACTGTATGACACTAAACGAAGTTAAAACAATCCAATAAGCTTTAAACCTCTATAAAATGTATAACTGGTCAGGAAGTTCCAAATAAATTCTTATCTACTTTCTTTAACTTTTTTTATTGGCAGTGAATGTTCCGAATGCCCTTCACATACTTAATGGGTAAGAAAACGAATGATCGAAAGAGATTAAGAGTCCGATCCTCTTACACAATTCTTAACCTTCAAAGTACTAAGATCAGAGTATTATTTAAATACATAAGATAAGGTTATTATGATCCTTATAAGTATTTCTAATACTTAAGTCAGAAGACTAACCGAAAGAAAAATTATGATGTATCATTAATAGAAATCAATATTTATTGTAAAGAACCAAACGCAACTTCCCCAATATTATGAATAGTTAAAAAAGAATTAAAACTGAAATAAATAAATATTTAAAAAGTTTTTATATGAATACTGAAGTCATTGTATTGTAATTACCTTCAATTCTGAACTTCATCTAAGGACAATTAGTAAGAAAAATAATATTGTAAATCTGAACTTTAGCATTGAACTTTTTGCATTTTTGCGAATATTTGAGGCCATTTCTTATCAGAACACTCTAGGTATATGTCCCGTTGTAAAACAAGTAAAAAATAGGACTGAGTTGACGCAATTATGATTTTATACTAGAATCAGTATTGTGTGTGAGAGTGATGATATTTTAAAATCTATCTTAATAACAAACTTAATTAATTTCCTAATTTCTTAGCTGAATTCAGCACATTTTAAACTTAATTCTAAAATATTCTCTTATTTTCTGATCCCATTCCACGTTTTCTATTTAATTAATGCAACAGAAAGCTCTGTAAAAGTCCTTTTTTCAACAATTCCCTCTCACCGAATGAAGGGATAAAAAAATTCCTGACTCAAGCAAATTCTTCTAAATGATCCCTATGATTCCCTTTGCTGTAGTCGACAAGTGTAGGAAATCCTTATCAAAATCTCACAGTCTATAATCTCGGGGATAAAATGTTCATAGTGGCATAAGTGTGCTTCAACAACTAATCAACAGGGGATAGTTCCCGAAAGATCCAGTGAAAACAAATGTGGGTCAGTTTCCCTTAACTCTCCTTCAGAATGGCAATCCACCCCCATATACCTAGTTGCTTTACGGTGTTTTTATCCATTAGAGGATGCAACACTTAACCTCGATTATGAATTCATGAGTGAGATCCACTGAATTGGAATTACCATTTTTGTTGAAAAATTGTCTGTGAAGCAAATCTATTGTATATCATCCGCCATTTTCAAATATGCTGAATCTTATTTTATCAGCAGGTCCGAATCTTACTTTATAATGAGGTCTCCTCTTGAAACGGGTATTCATTTATAGAGACAGAAACAATGTTCTTTAAAAACCATGCAAAGATAAAATTTTTACATTCTTTTTATCCCCTATGTGATTACTTGCAGTGTCTTAGAATTTTAGCAAAAAAAATCAGTCACATTTGAGGTAATTTGGTAATTTAGGGAACTCAAGCTATTTATATGGGAATGGTGATTGATTGAATTCAAGCTACTTATATGATGATGGGGATTCATTGAACTCAAACTACTTATAAGGTGATTAATGGATAGCAAAATCTGTTAAGATTTGATGATGAGGATGGAAGAATGTAACGATACAATTCCTTTACGAGAATGGGAGGAAAAATTCTAGTGGTAAATTACATGCATCCCTTATAAAGAAAAGTTTACTAGTCATCTGTGCTTAACCAAAACAATAAAAAATTTATTTTTAGTTCAGTTACTATTACGACCGTTTCGGAGTTACACAAAGGCTATTTTGGGATGCGCCAGGATTTCGCATCATGGTCGGGTGATGAGGACAGCCCATGAGGTGGCATTCTTCGTTTACAAACTCTGTGCCAACGTGAAAACACTTTGTATCGGCAAACTAAGAAAGGAACCAAACCCGTTTACATTTGGGGGGGTCGAACCTGAAATTCTCAACTCTAGTTGTCTAAATTACTAGGGCACAGAGAAAGGCCGATTCTTTATAATATTTTAAGAAATTGAAAATTTAATCACACATAAAACATATTTCAATATTTGAGAATACTTCGAGATTTTGATTTTTCTAAAACTCTTCAAAGAATAATTTCTGCATGGTACTGGTTTCAATATATTATGTTTCCAAATTTTTGTTTCGAGATCCAATGTTTCGAAAAAAAAAATCTGTTACATTTTAAAACATTAATAAAAAGTTGCTCGAAAAAATTACTCCATCTTTTAAGTAATTCTTAATTAAAGGCTACAAAATGTTAAAACCTTTTTTTATTCAAAATGTCTACGAGATGGCTTCACTAGTATGGAATCAAAACTTAATTACTATTTATCAATTACTTACTAATTAAATTTTGAAAATATTGAGGATTTATATTTTTATTGACAAATGTACTAAATTAAAAAACACTGGTACTTTAAGGAAGAGAGCGAAAACTCAATTATAAAATTTCATCTTTGTAAGGTTGAAACAAGTCAAAATAAACGAAGACCTATTATATGACTAATATAAATCAAGTCGTCTAATTAGGCTATCTGAGTTAGGACATCTGGCGCGTTTAATAAAGTCACTGTACATGTTAGATAAATAGAGGTCGTAGGACTGAATTTTAGATATAGCAATGCTTCTTCGCCTGGGTTTCCCAATTTATTTCAAAATTTTAAGCTCAAATTTGAAACTGAAATTACCATTAATTTCCGATTTATATTTAGAATACCACTTAATTAGTTACTTATTCTAATGAATTCATGTTAACACACATAAATTTCATTCCGACTATCTTTCATTTGAAATATATAGACTTGTTTTGCAATTGTTATCTGTGAATATTTGAAATTCTAGCTACCATTCTTATTTATCAACCAAAATGGCTCTAATGAAATATAGTTAAGGTTAATTTCTGTGAAAAAGAAGTCATTATCAGAAGTTTTATATTGAAATAGTATGGATTTACAATTAGTTGATATGACAATTAACTAGAAAAAAAGGTACCCAATAATTGCATCCATGCATTTTGAGGAATTAATTATTTAATTCACATTTACAAGCCTGCAGAAGTTGCAATCTTATTTTATTTTAAGATCAGGTAAGACAAAGAATAAATGATAATAGAATTTTAAAACTTAGTGCCATATTTTTGTGTGAGTTTATCACTAATTTAACTTATTCATATTGATGATGGTATTTAGTAATAGTAGCATAATCTACGTTTAATAATCACCAGGTGTCATCGCTTTTACTTATTACATACACCTAGATATGGCTGGATACACCATGATCTCGATTCTAATGCAAAATGTATATGATATATCTCTATGTATGCATATGTTCAATAATTATCTATTAATAAAATTAATTTATTAATATGTATTAATAAAATTAATCAATAATTATTTATTGATGATGATGATGACATCATCTCCATGTTAACACGGAAAGGGGATGTAGTGCTTCTGAGGGTAAAGATCCATAAGCACCCGAAGGCAGAAGTCTGACTTCTAGCTCAAATGAAGACGACACACACTCACACTTGCTTGCACAACCCCTTTTTACGAGGGAGTCTCATTCACACATCTCATGATTAGATATTAATAAAATTAATTTATGCTTTTTATTAATACAATTAATTAAGGATTAGTAATTCATTCTAATTAGTGAAATAATTATTATTTTAATTTTTTTAGATAGAAAATTGGAGCTGGAGATATTTATATTTGTATTTAAACCAGCGATAATTCTCTCCAAGAAATTTTCATGCATTCTTTCTAATAAATTTGTCATACCAATGAACGCCTAACAGGGCGTTCTTATATAGTTACTTATAATAGTTACGAAATGTTAACTTTTTGCTTGAAATCAGCTTTTTCACTGAGTGATCACGGACGAGTTTTTTTTGGCAATTAGTACCTAGCATACTGTTAATAGCAGTCGAAATTTGAATTTAGACATTTAGAAAAGTTTTTCTCAGTCGAATTAATTACAAATTTTGACTAAAGTTTGAAACTTATTGAAAAAAGTTTAAAAAACGTATTTACTGTTACAAATTCCCATACGTAATATGATATATTTAAGTTACTGCAGTTTTCAGCTACCGCTTAACATATTTCTGAAACTACAGATCAATAGATAGTCAACCCGTTGTTGGTTTTAACATGAGTCTACACAACAGATGTTAAAACTGTGAAACAAATCTTATATATCTCGGTCTCTTCGCTTTGTAGGAAATGTCTTAACTTATATTCGATCAACGCGATAGACGGTCTTTCTTTGAACAGATTTTATTCAAAATTAGGTAGTAATCTGCAACTTTCGAGTAAAGACAGTATACCAAATTTCAACTGTCTAGATCAAAGCAATTTTGAATTATTTTTGTCACTGACAGACAGATGGGCTGACAAAAATTTTCTAAAAACATGTTTCTCGAACTGAGGATCATCTAAAATGCAGCGATTCACCATAATATCGAGTTTAATTTTTTTCAACGATTATTGTATCTCCTTTATGCTGATCATTCAAGGCAGTAAAAAACATTGAATAAGTAGTTTTCTTTGATATTACTGCTGTATATTTAATCCTGAAATCTTATCATTCGAGAATGATAATCTCGTTTCATAAATGATATCCGCTTACACTTAAAAGCTAAATTATCAACCCCTTTTAGTGAACATTTATTAAATTACTTAATTGAACTGTCATCAAAAGTTACTTTAAACGGAAAGAAAGCAATTTAAAACTATATATTCATAAGAATCCAAAGAATTCATTGTAAGATCTGCGAAGCTTTAGCAATTCTGATAATTAATCTGGAAGCAAAATTAATCCGATTATATTATCACATGCACAATGAATTATTTGTTCATATCAAAATAACATTCTTGCAAAAGACGTGTTAATAACTCTCTTTCGATACATGATACACATTTCATTTGAAGCACACTGGTTATTTTCGAGAAGAATGATTTATTTTATTATCTATTTCATAAGTTAATGAAAAAGAATTTTCAACATCTGAGCAAAATTCGAAGCCGAACTTAATGATAGTTGTTTTGAGATAATTTTTCAATTCTATAAATGAGACAGAGATACTAAAGTAGCCTATTAAATTTAAGCACATATCTCTATCTGATAAAACTTGAACCAGAATTATTTTGCCATTTTACAACGATATTCATTCTATAACACCAGTAATTTAATATTTATATTTAGAAATTCAAGTATTAATAATTTTTAATGTGTGTCTCTATATATAAAACTATTTCTGACATCCTTTCATTCACAAATGGTTACATCGCTTTTTAAATGGCGTCCGTAAACGTTTCAAAAAAGGTTATCACCCGTCATTATAGAAGAATTTATTGAGAAAACCCAAAAACACTTTAACCAGATGTTATTGTAGATGAAAATAAAATTAGCTTGTGCTCTATATATAAAAGATTTAGAAGATTTCATCCTTACAATTTGCATGAGCAATTTATGAAAATTTAACTATTTGTAAGACAATTTATGAATTCATCCCTATTCAGATTCAAGATTAAGTATTTCCTTACATCATATTTACAGTCTTGCAAAAGACTTGTAAAGAGAATCAAGAATGACAAATAATAGGCTTAAACGCTTAAGAAAAGACAAACAGTTTATTATCTTGACATATCATTTATTTCATTTTCATCTTTTCAAGTCGATATGAGAGAATTATTCAGAGTCATTATTTATCTGTTATATAAGTCAGTTTCCGTGATCTGGAAGCTCCTGTTCGAGCATAGTTGTTCTTCTGTGTTTTATCTGGGAGATGTATGAATGTGCCACCCTGTAAAAATTGGTTGTGCAAACAAATGTAATGCATGAAGTAGCTAGCTTGGCCCTAAATGGCGCTACTGAAAAAGCGAGACTTTCACTCGGCTTAAATCGATAAGAGATATGTAAGTAGGCTTGCAAAGTGTCATAAGTGATAACCACAACAATAAGTTAAGTTTCAAAAACTTACTAGTTTATTTTAAAATTTTATCTCAGCCATAATTCGCAGCAAAGTAGAATTGGTTGCAGAAAAGTAGTTTTTTTTTCTTTTTTTTTACACATTGAAGAGTCGGGAATAATTCAGTAAATGTAATTAGAATGCCTGGGATAGAATTGTATAGCAATTGATTTATCATTATTTTTTTAGAAATATATTTATTGACTAATGCTGACTATTAGTTATTTGATCATTTCGTTTTCAACTCATCAGCTTGGCTAAAAAGATTTTTTTCTATTTTTTACCATGCAGACATTTTTTAAGAATTTTTATATTTATAAACAACAAATCATATAGTCATATTGAAATAAAAAAATTCTACGATTCAATTTTAATTCTACGCATAAAGTACTAGACTTCAACATGCAAATCTCTTCTCTAACCACTTCTCTTTTCTTTAAAATTAAGCCATGGGCCAAGTGGAGGAGCATATAAAAGGTGAATAATGGCAGTGGAAAGAGGTTGAAGCCTGAGCGAAAGTGCATTTCTCTCAAATTCTTACTTCAATACAAATGAGGATAGTTGACTTACGAGAAGATTAGTCCATTACTTGAATGTAGTTAAATAACTCTCTAGAAATTGAGGCATTGAACCCGTAAATTGAGACACTACGGTCTTTAAACTATTGCAACTACGTAAACGTCCCATGATTAAAGGTACCATTCCTTAATGAAGAATGGATTTTCCATTTATAAGATAATTAAAGAACTGTATTATTTCTAAAGGGCAATATTATTTTCCTTTCTAGTCTCGACTAGCGTTCACGGTTATATCAATAATATTTTTAAACATTCATTATTTCATTTTGATTTTCTATTAACGATGCTATAACAAAGTACTCGCAATAAAAACACACACATTAAAACTCTAAATGAACACTCTTACATTCAAAACCATTAGGGATATTTTTTATGTCATGCAGCATTTCCAAGGATATCATTAATACTAAAAATACGTATTCATCCAATTTGGTTTTCATTCGCCAAATGTCCTTCCGCTGGCTGGTGTGGTATTGAATTTTGGACAGGGAGTGTTAGCTAAAGAGTCTTTCGTCACCTGACCACGGTTCAAAATTACGAGGTCCGTCCTGAAATTGCCCTAATATTGCTTAAAAAACTGGACAAAATTAAACTAAATTAAAATTTGTTTCCATTTGCAAATATTCCCAACAATTAACTACATTCACTAAAAGAATAGCATCAAAATTCAAAATGAGTTCTTTAATAACCAAAACCAATGAGAATTTTCTTTCTTCGACTTTTCTAGAATAATAAAACAATATAGCGCGTTTTGTTTTTAATGCTGTTTTGAAAATATAATATGTATACTGAGTGTCTTCTTTTACACGATCTCTTTAATGTACTAACACAATATAGCATATTTTGTGCCTCATGATGTTGTCAAGATTATAAGATATGGACGATAGATGTCTTCTTTTATATATGTTGGGTACAAGTCTTGATATGATAAAAAGTGTGATGAGAAAATCAATAACAATTGTTATGACCAAATTTTATTTATCATTTCCTGCTTTATCAAGTTATTGCACCCAATATTTCAAATGTACGGATGTCAGGCTATCAACCCCTAGACGTATTTGGTAGACTACGTGATACAAATCTAGTTTTAATTCTAAATTTCATTTGCTCTATTCTTAGAGTTTGTGAGTTTTCGCATTCTTGTATATGAAAAGATTTTTAAAAAAATCAAATTTTCTATAGACGATTGCATTTGACGTAATCAGTAATTTTAGTGCAAAGTTTTCAATCCAAATTTGATGCCTTTTGAATCCCGGTTGTCAATTTTATAACAAAAAAAAACATTTTATAATATTATAACATTTTGAAACAAACAGTTTTATTCAGTTTTAGTTTCAAATAGCTTCAAAGAAACCATTTTTAGAACCATGTCTCCTCAACAGTCGGTTTACTTTAGTGAGAACACAATTATTTAAAAAATGTTTGGTAAGTTAAATTGGTATGTGGTCTTGAAAACTGCAAATTTATACCGAATGTCAGTTTACGCATGTGTATGTAGACGCAATAATTCAAAAATATGAAGAGACCCAATTCAATCGGTTGTTTTATTATCAAAACTGGTTAATTGGGATTAACATCGCCCTGCCTTGGCAAATGGAGGGAATTAAATGACCAGGCTGCCACGACAATAAATCAGACACTAAGAGGAAAAAATGGTCATTGTTTCTCATTCAAGATGTCTGTGATTTTATGAAGTAGAAAACGTGCTATACTGGATAAAAATAAAAAATATATATATGAGAGAAACAGTGAATTGTAGGAGAAGAAATAATAAATCAGTCATGTCAAAGAGTGAAAAACTTTATACATTAATCTAAGAACAAATTTAATATGTTTAACTTTTCCGCCATCTTAGCATTTTTTATTTCGCCCTTAGATTTTCAGATAGTTGAAGAACACGTGCCTTCGAAAACGTGCCTTTATTCATTTGTCCTGCATCTTTACTTTTGATAAAATAAGATCTCATATTTACAGGTAGAAGCTAAATGAAGTGAAGTGCAAAACAACCTTGCATGCCTAGGATGAATATCACGTCTGAAAAATTCATGAAATGACCAACTTCTTTTAGAGGAACAAAAATTCCTGAATTTCAGAGGTAAATTCCGTCATATTGAAGTTTTAGCTTCTTTCTTTTACTATAAAACGTGATTGGGATTTCACAAACCGTTTTACCTGAACTGACGAAGAGAATGTCTTTTATTTTTAGAAGAAGATTTCGATTAGTTTTTCTTCTATGAATTCGTGAAAGCGTCGTTTATTAGTTTCTCGTAAACGCTTACGGTAAGCACGAATTCCTGAAAAGCCAGGCAGTTAAGTCTATGATACATGTTATTTTACGCCTAATGAATAATGCCGAATGATTTTAATAAGTAAAATAGTCTTGTTTCTTATAAATTTTTGCGAGAATGAATTTTCCATTTCTAATTCTATATACAAAGAGATTAATACGCATCTCATTATACTTTAAAGTAGCTGTTTATGATTTGTAAAAGACATATTTTAAAATATGTGCTTTTCGTCGTTTAAACTATTGCCAATAGATGGCGCTCTCCCAGAACATGACAACTAATCCTGCTTGGAGTAGATATACGTGAAATTTAAAAATAATCTGATGTGAAACGTTGATTGGTATTAGTGCAACACTTTTTTAACATGAATGTTTAAATAATAGGGATATTTAGTTATGAATAAATGGCTTCCCTTTTCCTTAACAATTAAATATATTTTGGCATTTTGTTTACTTGCAATACAAAATTTCAACCCGCAAAGTCATTTAAATTTATTTTCAATAAGTACTATTTCTAAATAAAAAGTTCTAAATCGGTTTTTCTATCTTTTCGAAAGGAAAATAGATGGCGCAAGTTGTCTCAACGTAATTGGTAGCAATGTCCATTGAACTTCAGACCAATTACAGTAATTAAAATGCCAAATATGGTTGAAAAAATTCTTTTCTGAATAGTAATGTACTTCCTATAAGCTGATTCTCCGCATGAAATTCAACATCATAAAAATGAAGTGCAAGGTGAACATGCCATGCGCAGTTAGAAAAAGACACCGTACTCGCGCTTCATAATGCTTCATAAGTCACCGATTCAGTAAACGGTTAAAGTTCGTGCTACCTGCCTTCCATATTTATATCCCAATTCTTTTTTAAACTTCGTTTTCTTCTCTAACCAAGGAATAAGAATTTCTCAGAAAAAAAATTATTCAAGGAGATGAAAGGCTATTGTAACTAAGTGGTAAGTTCTCGGCTTAGGAACCGGAAGGTTTCAGATTCGAGGCTGGATTCCAGAACCATTGTGTAAGTGGGTTTGTTATACGCTCAATCCGTGAAGCTAAACATTCTCCAACTAATGTGGTGTGGAGTTTCGAAGAATGAATGCCATCTCAGATGGCGTCCTCATCATTTGATCGCGGTTAAAAATTACGGAGTCTATCCCAAAATAGTCTTATTGTTACGGTTAAAACGTTCCGTTAACAAAATTAGCTAAATCGAAAACGAAATTATCAGGGTTTGTTTAGTTTTCTAGCGCAAGAGCACTCTTTGGCTATACTGCGACAAGCATGTAGTTTAGTTTTTGGCTAAATAATTAGAATGATCATTCCATCAAATCTTTATTGAAAAAATAAGGATCCCCATGTCCCTGTTTAAACAAATTGCTTGTGCCAATCACGATTTAATAAAGTCACATGTTTGCCGATTTTTCAGAGTTAAGCTCAAATTCACTATGTCAATGCGATTACGAAGTGAAATTAAATATTCTCACAAAATGCACAGAAAATGATGCGTTGTAATTTGAATTTAAAAAATTGCAAGATGAAAAGAATGATTACGATACCGTGAAATATTTCTTAAATTTATAAACCTAAGCCTTGGTGATGTCAAGTAAAATGACTACATTGCATAAGGAATATATTTTGTTGTCACATATCTTAAAGGAGTAATAGCATTAAAATATGAAACTATTTTATTTTATTTATCACTTTTATTATTCATTATTTATTTTTATTACAATTAAAGTCATGACAGCCTTGTATTAAGTTGTCCGGCTTTTAAACTCGAGAGTTTCAGGTTCAAAACCTAATTTCACTACAGATCCATCGTGTAATCTAATTAGGTGTACCATAAATGGTTTGCCAGAAGTCTTCACGTAGACATGACACTGAAGTTTGGAGAGAGGTTCTCAGCTCAGGTTAACTTTCTCATCATTTTATAAGGACTTAAATTGCATCTTAAAATAACTATAATCAGTCTTGTTTTCAAATAAGACTTTTATACAGCTAAACAAAACCAACTGCAGAATTTCATGACGCAAACTGAGTTTTAATCTACCAAAGAAATTAGAAATTATGAACAATCATTCTTAAAAACATACATAAAAATATTTAGCAAACTGAAACAATCTCAAAATTCTTAAAGGATGAATGAGAAATCTTGTTAAATGCTTTATAAAGAGAAGTTATCAGTCAAATCAACGCAATTGTTATGTAATTGGCACTTCGTTCTGAATTTTCTAGTTTATATTTCAAGATAAATGAAGTCATGTGAATGATAATTACATAAGAAAAAAATATCTTCAGGGTTTCAAATCATAAGAAAAATCCTCTTTTACATCTCTGTACAAGCTTAGTGATTTATTCAAAAAATCTCATATTGGTTTTCTCAAAAATATAAAAGACTATTAATTCATTACAACTCATAAATCTTAGACACAAACTCACATTTAAAGAAACACGATTGAATCATGATACGGAAATTTGGAGAAGGGACTCAGCTCAAGTATCTTCCTCATCATCTTATTAGGTATTGTTTTCAAACAAGACTTTAATACAGCTAAACAAAACCAACTGCAGAATTTCATCACACAAAACGGGTTTTAATCAACCAAAGATATTAAAAATTATGAAGTAGATAAATAACCAGGTGTGTGTGTGTGTGTGTGTGTGTGTGTGTGTGTGTGTGTGTGTGTGTGTGTGTGTGTGTGTATTTCATTTCCATTGCAGCATGTTTATTTATTTTTAAAATATCAGTTTACTTCTCAAAAATATAAAAGACTATTAATTCATTGCAACTCATTAATCATATTCAAACACACGTTCAAAACTCACGTCATCTGACTGAATCCTCATGTTCAAAAAGAAAGATAAAAACGGACTGAATCCTCATCCCTACCTTCACGTTGTTAAATAATTAGTTTTAATTAATTCTAATATTACATTTCCTGCAAGCGGAAACATTAATCAAATGATGCACTCACTAGCGGGTTATTTCAAAAGAAAACTGAGAAACAATGAGAGAAAACTTGATTTGGCTAACTATTTTTCCCCCGTATATTTTAAGAACCCTTTTGAAAGCCTCTTTCTTGCCGTTCCTAAACTTGTACCTTTCACCGTCAATCTGAGTGACATTTTTATCGCTAGTATTAGCGGCTAATTTGCCATAAAATTGTCAGCATCGTCTCCATCTGTTAGTTTTCTGATTTCTTACCGCAATTCTTAGTGACATTGCATTCCCCGTCGCATGATCATGCAAGAGATATTGTTGACACCGGCTGTTTCCCTTTTCGTAACAGATTCAAATGTGCAATCTGAAGAATCTGTTGTTTAAATGGTTTAATTAAGGAATTCTTCGAGTTAGGTAATTCTGAAAATCAAGATGTTCCGGCAAAGAAATGTCATAATTGTTAGGTAATTTTGAAAATCAAGATTTCCCGCAAGGAATTTCATAATTGTTAATCGCCTCATTTTTTTCAGTAAAACAGGATATTCTTATTGCTTATATGCATTAATTATGGACCATTTCAAGTAAGATGAGTTCAATAATAATGAATTGCTACGTTTCTTAATACTTCAGTAATCAAGAGGGAACTTTTCCTTAATTACATAAGGTTTCCGAGTTAGCAATTTTAAAAACCATGATTTCTTCGTACAAACTGCATAATTGTTACCCATTTCCTTTTGAATATAACAAGATGGGTTCATATGTTAAATTCATTGTTTAAACGATATTTCTTGGTACATTAATGTAAAACCCATTAGTTATTGCGCTTCTTATTACTTTAATAAAACTTGTCGGTTCTTAGTTTTAAAAGTTTAAATTATGGAATATTTCGAGGTTGACAGTTTTTAGTTCGTTTAGCTCATTTTGAAGGAAAAAAAATAATCACATATTATGCTCATCGATTTTCGATAAAATACAATGCAATTCAATAATTAGGGAATGCTATTTTGTAGATGTTTTAAAACATTAATTACTTACTAATTACTTCTATTAACTATTTATATTTCTCAGTATTTTAATGAAACTTAATGGAACTTAAGTTTATATGCTTTAATTTCCAAATGTTTAAAATATGATAATATTAAAATAATAAATTCTCTGATGAAACTTTGTACTTATTATGACTATCGCTTTTTATATTAGAGTATTTCTTGTTTAAATAAGTCAATTAAGGAATATTCCGAGGTAAGTAACTTAGAAAATTATAAATTGTTCCATTTATCAGTATTTTGATAAAACATGAAATATCTGATTATATGTTAGTCGCAAAATTCTTTGAGGTTGATAATGGGCCGCAGTGACCTGGTGGTAAGGTCTTGGCTTCGGAACCGGAGGGTTTTAGATTCCATACCTGGTTCCACCGAAGAACGACCGTGCAAGCGGGTCAGGTGCACGTTAAATCCGTGGGGTCCAAACGTCCTTCCACTGGTGTAGTGCGGAGAGGGGAGTGTCAGTTTAGTTGTCGTTCTCATAATCTGACCACGGTTAAAATTATGAGAGCCATCCCGAAAGAGCCCTAGAGTTTCTTGAAAACGGGGCGTTAATATAACTAAGTTAAACTAAAATCGGGGTTGATAAATTGGTTAACTTAACTATTTTTCAAGTGAAAACATGATGTAATTGTCGCTTAAATACATTAAGTAAGGTTTAACTTTAAGCAGCATTAGGACAATTTTGGGACGGACCTCGTAATTTTGAACTGTGGTCAGATGACGAGGAGGACACCTGAGCAGGCATCCCTTCTCCACACCACACCAACGGGAGTACGTTTCACCTGATGGAATTAATGTGCAACAGAATCCTTTACACGACGGTTCTTTGGTAGTATCAGATTTCGAACTTGAAATCCTCCTATTCCAAACCAGAGACTTTTCCACCAGGACATCGCGGTTCTCATTAATTAAGGAATGATTTTAGATAGATAATTTTTAATATTATTATTAATTAAATTTGACAAAATATGAGATTTCATTTAAAATTCGTTCTTTCGGAAATGTTTAGAGGAAGAACAATTTTCAAACTTAAAATTTCAATGCAAATAAATTGTTGATTGCTGCGTTTATTTTATTTGAATAAAATATAATAGATTTATTCCTGAAAATCATTATTATGGGATGTTTCGAAACATATAAGCTTAAAAAGCACTAAATTATTGCTTTTCTTATTATTTCATTAAATAAACATCTTCTGTTGCTCAATTCAAAAAACAATAATCTAATATATGGCAGTTTTGAAAAGCAACATCTCCCGCAAAAAAAAACAAAAAAAAGACACCTTTGTTTTTGATTTTTTAAAAGAAATAATACTGATTTTTTTGTTAAATGTACTATAAAAGAATGTTTAGAGGTAAATAATTTTCAACATTATGAATTATTACGTTTCTGGTTATTTTCATACATCTTAATATAACCTAATGAGGAAAGGTTTCAAATTAAATACTCTGCAAAATCATGACTCCCTACAAAAAGTGAAAGAGAAAGAAAAGAAAATACTACGATTTTTATTTTCTCAAGGCTTTGGTGACTTCATGGTTATGTCTTGGTTTCGGGACTAAAGGCTTCCTATTAGAGTCCCGATTCCACAGAAGATCACCTTGAAAGAGAGTTGAGTACACACAAACCCATTGGGTCAACTGGCATTTTTCCGGTGGGTCCGGAAGCTTGGAGAACCAGTGGCAATCCCAAGAACCATTCTCGCGGATATTCTAGACACGAAATTATGGGTTCCATCTCAATAAAGCCCTGGAGTTGATTTAAACTGGCACTAAAGCTCTCATTTTTTTTCAACGGAACATAATATATTCATAATATATTGTTAAAATGCAATAATTAGATAATGTTTTTAGGTAAGAATGTTTGAAAACTATAAAGTACAATATTTATATTATTGCAAATAAACCTGCAGAATTTTCTGCTCAAAACTTTAATTAAGGAATATTTCGGTACACAATATTAAAATTAAAATTTCTACACATTAAAAAATCTATCGATTGCATTACTTCTCATTTTTTTTCATTAAAAGATAAAAATATCTAATTTTATTCAATTTTAATCCCTCATATAGCATTAAAATATTAGGGATTTGTTCTTTAAAATACAAATAGTGAATATTTCAAGGCAGATAATTTTGAGATTTAAGATCTACAAAAATTCATTATTGATGATGATTCCGTCATTTCTCTTAATGAAACTTTTTTCATTAAATTATTTAATAAGGGAACTTGTCATGGTAGACAACTTGAAAATCTAAATTTTTATGAATTTAGATCGCTAATTTTTGCTCTGCTCATTCTTTTAATTGAATTTGTATTGCATTGAAGATTTGTGAATAAATATATAAAACAATAAATAAAAAATATCCCCATTTTCGTTGGTAAAGTGTATCAATAACCTTCAAAAAGCAATAATTAAATTCATTTTGAATTTCATTGGTTCAATTAAGTTAGATTATCGAATATTTGTATTGCATTTAGAATTTGTGAATAAATATATAAAACAATAAATACCAAAATATTCCAATTTTCGTAGGTAAAGTGCATCGATAACCTTCAAAAAGCAATAGTTAAATTCATTTTGAATTTCATTTGTTCGATTAAGTTAGAATATTATCGTCACCTTTCGCCTCTACACGACGGTTATAGATTTGGAAGAAGACACTCTCCAAACTTCCATATAAATCTAAGAATTTATTTGAGAGAAATACTTCGCAAATTCAAGATATTTTTGAACCCAGGTTTTTTTTTCAACTATCTCTGGAGACTTTTTTTTTTGTAAAATCGTGCATGTTTTGAGTGTAAGCTTTTAACACATTCGCTGCCACTGACGCACTTGTGCGTTACAAATAATATGTAATTGTACCAAACCATCTCTGTTATTAGATGACACCTTCTCTACTATAGTTAAAAGATAGCAAAGGAGGGGACATCTAATTAGATAGATGATCCTGATATCAGGCTTTGGTAGTGGTAGTGAACGTGTTAAAATCATGACTTTTTTTTTTCACGAAAAATGGTAAAATACGAATCAAATATTGATTGCTAATAATTATTTTTCAATCGTGACTACATATAAATTGGTCATTTAAATATTTAAAAAATCATGAATGCAGTTTAACATATTATTCCATTTGGTTAACACAGTAATTGCATTGTTGCTACTGGATTTGAACCGAAAGTATTCGTCTTCTGATAATATCATGTAATTGCAACTTACAAGTTCCGAGATACCATTAGGTTATCATTCCTAGAGAGCAATGTAAGTACCACAAAAATTTAACAGATGGCGCTATATGGCATTGTCGGCATGAGAGCAGATGGAAAAAGGCTCTGCTAGTTTTAAAAAGAGAGTTTTTTTTATTATGTGTAAAAAAGAGGGCGTTTTTTTCCCTCTTTTTTTTTCAGGAAAGGCACCTTTATAGATTACCATAAAAAGTAAAATCTTATATAAATATGAAATTTAATCCAAATCGTTATATCAGTTTCCGAGATATTCAAATAAATTTGTATAAATGCAAGAATTGCTCGTTTTAAGTTATAAGATTTTGAAACGACAGGAATATTTTTGGCTAGGTAATTCTTGCAATTTTGACTCGTGATCAGATATTGAAGCTAACATCTGAACCGGCACTGTTTTGCATTTGGCCGTATAATATCGTACTATTTTGTGAAGGAAATGTGAAAATTTAAAGTATTTTTTTTTATTTAGCATTTCTTTTTAATAAATTTCTACAATAATTTTCAGAGAAAATAATTTAGTTAGCAATTATACAAGTTGAATTAGTTTTTTTTAATAACACAATCTTTTCTTAATAAATTATATATATATATATTTATGCAATATTTTTATAAAAATGAAATCCTTTTACACAATATTGTTAATTTTAAATTTTTTTCAACACAGTAATTAATAGTTATCGAATTTCCCCCAATGTTCTTATTGCCACAAACAATATATAACAAAATATCCGCTGTGCACTAAGATGTGACGAAAAATCATATAAAAATATTTGTATGAGTAATTCTATCAATAATATTTAGTTAATAAGCACTGTTTAGTAATTAGCTCGATATTTCCAATTTATCCTTAACAAATGTAGAGCAAGGGACTTGAGAAGAAGCTTCGAATATATTCTTACAATCGAACTCCTAATTTCCCGTATCTTTCAAAAATTCCGTAATAAATGAATGTAAATAATTGACTATAATTTATTATCAAATGACAAAATTCAATATATAAAAAATGGTGTAAACATTTAGAAATGAATACATCTTTTATTAAAATGATGATTCATCTTTTCAAAATATGTGAACAACATGTTTTGCACAGCATTTCGAAGTTTATTTGAGTTATCTATTTAGATTTCAGAAGTATAGCTTTTTACACTAAGTTTCTATACATTCACAACACATTAAAATTTTTATACACATCAATATTTTTAAAATTTTCTATACATTCACACACTTATTATACTGCGGAGCATTTAGTCTTGGAAATTTGCATTAGAATGATTCCGACGTTTGGCACTATGTGAATAGAATATTTCAAAATATCTAAATATTATGAATTCATTTACGAAACCAAGTATTTTCAATCTCCATGCATATAGAGAGAAATAAATATTTTTTTTCTTTCTGTATTTTGGCTGTATTCGATTAAATATAATGGCGAATATTATTATTCTGATAATAATATTATTTTGATAAGATTTCCTCATAATATAATAATAAAAATTGATAATAAATATTTTTGCGCCTCAGACAATGAAATAAGATAATAAAACTTCTTTTTCAATGTATTTCCAATATTGAAGTTGGAACTTGGTGAAGCATCAATATCGGTAAAACCGAAGTTCGAATCACGATTCCATTGAAGAACTGCCGTGCATGTTTGCCTGGCGTAAGTTAAATATATCATACCAAGTATATTTCCGCTGTTGAGTGCAAAAATACAGAGAGTAGAATGTAATGGATTAGGCGCTACGACAATTCCAACAAATACTAGCCCTTCTGTTGTTTCGAAACGAAGCGTTCATAAAACTAATTCCAAATATTATTCTTTTACTTTCTAATATGCAAAGTATGCATAAGGAAAGCGCTGTAATCTACAAAAAAAATGTATTCGTGAGATTTTGATTTATAGAAACATTTTAGATCTTGCTTAACTAATATATATATATATATATTTGTGTGTGTGTGTGTGTGTGTGTGTGTGTGTGTGTTAAAAACGAATATAGTAAACAAAGGAAATCTTATAAGTTTATACGAGCAATTCTTGTATAGATATAAATTAATTTATTTTGTAAATCTCAGAAACGGCTCTAATGATTTGAATCAAGATTTATACTTATATAAGTACTTGTTTTTTAAGCTTATGTATATACGTATCTTTACTGAAAAAACTTGCTTTTGCATACACAAAAATAATTATAATTAATTGTTAAAATAAGTATAATCAACCCCCGCGTCGAAATGTGAGCAGTGAAAGTATTGTAACAGTATGGTGCCCTTACTGCGGGTCCTAGGTTTGAGTCACGCTTTTAGTTTTATTTTTTATATGCTTATTAGTAGTTCAGATTTTTGCTTTCTAAGTTTATCTATGGAAGTGCTTTTCCAGAAAAAAAATTTAATTTTACAAAAAAAAAAATCTATTATGACGGTTTCTACTATCTACTAACGCAGCTTATTATCTACTGTGACGTTGCAATGTCATATAGCGCCATCTCAAACCCGATATCACCATGGTAAAACTAAGTATAAATTTAAAAACACAAGTAACGATAGATGAACTATAAAATAGCAGAAATAAACATTTTAAATTAAGCGCATTTATTATTTTTATTTAAAGAAACCAGTTCATGTGTCGGTAAGATATAAAAATATTCATATATAATCAGTGTCTGATTTGTATCGAAATATTTCCTCCACACACACACTCACAAACTCATGATTTTTTACAAAAATTGAAAAAACACGATGATTGACAATACACGACGAATTGACAATACATGTTGATCTAAATGAATACCATTAATTTTATGGTTTTATCACCAGCACAGGTGATTGTATCAAATGTTTAATCAAATCTGCTCATGGTTAAATACAGGCGGCACCAGAGAAACTTGCTTATTTTTAAAAATTTCTGAGTGGTGAGTTGAGTAGGTAGAGGGGTGATAGGTAGCGATACTGAAGGGAGAAGTCCCCATGTTTGTTTTTACTTCTAGTAAGTTGCCATCTTGCTCTGGTCTAAAGCACAGTGGGCCTTCGCCGTCGAGAGTTCCTTTTCTAATGGTCACTTACTTGTTGCTATGCTATGTGCCTTCCACGCTCGTTGTGAAATTCCTCCTCACAGACCTGTTCCTGGGCGTAATTCGATTCTCTCGTGGGTTAACTCATTTCGATAGTGTCGCTAAACCCATAAATGGACATCAACGGATCACCATAACTCCGGAAAATGTCGAAACAGTGAGACAATCAGTTCTGCGTTCGGCTCGCAAGAACGCTGCTGTTCTGGGAATTTCTAAAACCACTCTTCGACGAATTCTCCATCAAGACCTTCAATTTCATCCCTATAAATTGGCTGTTGTGAAAGAATTAATTGAACGCGATTTTCCTGCCCGTGAAAATGAATGTGAGATGCTGCTTGAAAACTTGCCTGAGGACGCAGTCGCTTTTTTCAGTGACGAGGCTGACTTAAAAAGCCCTTGTTTATGTTGATCGCCCACGGATAATACTCACCTAAAAACAACATTCGCGAGGCCATTGCCAACATACCGACTGATATGCTGCAAAGAGTGTACACGAACTTCAAAAATCAATTTAATCAGTGTATGCGCAATGGGGTCGCCATTTAACTGATGTCAATTTAAAAACTTTATGAAAAAAAATTGAGACATTGTATTCTCAAATAAAAAAAGAATTAAAACAATAACTGAAGTACTTTTGTTTTTATTAACCTTTTAAATAACTAATTTTCTCTGACACATCCTGTACCTAACATTCTGTCTAGCTGAGTGTATACAAATGACAAAATTTTAAAAAAGCAACAAGTGAATTAAATTGATTTTATAATGTAATCTGGTCACTGAAACTTTTGATTTGAATGGAATCTTAGATCTAGTAGATGGAAGAAAATATAGAGACTTGAAATATAAATAGAAATATTCAGACTTGATTTATTTTTCATTTTACTTGAAAAAGCAAAACGTACGTTATAGAGCAAGTACGTAAAAAAAGACGAGAAGAAAAGTTTTCTATAGGCTTCTGCCGTGCAATTGTAAAATGCATAATGTGACTACTTTTTATTGTTTTCAAAGTATTTTTGGATAAGAAATTTGTAATCTCAAGAAGAAAGTTTTTATTATCTATCTTCTGTATTCTAACCTGACCGTGACATAGCTTAAGCTGGAAGATTGAATGTTCTCTGATGCGAGATTAGGCTCAGCAGAATCACGACTCAAGGTCTATCATATGTCAAATGTTCCATCATAGATATAAAAATGTGAAGTGAAATCTTTGGGAGATTCCAGCTGGCTCAAGTATTATAGTCTTCTAGTATTGCACTGAATTCTATTTGAAAACACATCTTTTGTAACTTTAAAACAGGGCCTTAAATTTGCATAACAAATTTGAAGTTAAATCAATATTGTGAAAAAAAATTCCAAGTCAATAATTTTCTGTTTCTAATCATGTACTATCTCTGAATTTAGCATATCTTAAGCATAACCAATAGAAGATAAAGAAATCAATATATTGTTTTGGAGTGCAATATCATTATCAAATTCACCAATTAATCAGAATCATACATTCTCTTACATATAAAATTATAAATACCCATATTAAACAATAAATACATGGCATCAAAAATAAAACCACTATTAGAACAAACATGACGCTTAAAGCAGCTTTGTAATAAATCTCGTTATAAAATTAGGGACACGTTTACGAATTAATATTTTTATTGTATATATTAAACATCAAAAACATAAATTTGCAAAGGAGATTAGCAAGATATGCTAATCAATACTCTTGATAAAACGTGACAGCAATGATTTAGGATCATTTTAAAATTTATATTATATTATATATATATATATATATATATATATATATATATATATATATATAAACTTTTGACTGTTTATTCATAATAATTCATTTCATAATAATTTTTTCAATATCTCCTGAAAAATCTTACTTTTAAATTACTAATTAATCTTACTTTTAAATTACTAATCTTACTAATTTTTAAACTTTTGACCAGCCTGCGTAAAATTAATAAACTTCAGAAACTGGAAAAGATACTGTTACATTAGAAAAATATTACAAAAAGTACATATAGGATTTTATTTCCCATAGAAAATTCACATTTCTAGTAAATACCAATTTGAATTGTTAAAAAAAATGCTCAAACTCAAGGAGCAAATTACATTTTGAATAGAATGACTGACTCGTCATCAGAACTTTTCATACATCGAAATTCATAAAAACCTTTATCAAAAATTTTGCAAATTCATTTACAAAATATTCACGTTTCATTTTAAATTATATGAAAATAAAACTCTAAGCTTTAGAAAACACTGAAATAAAATTAACCAAATTCATAAAATAGTAAAAAAAATTGATGTCATTTCTATGGTTTACAACATTCGCAGATTTTTTAATGTTTTCAAATTATTATTATTCAAAATATAATATGGAATATTTTTCAAAAGCCTACATAGCCACCTGGCATGAAAAGGCTCATTCTTATCATTTACAGAAAAAGCAGTAAAAAAAACTACTAAAGGAATAACACATGTCAAGCAACCTGACATTTTCTGACGCTTTACTGACAACAACTATGCTCTAAAGAAGAAGACATTCACAAAGAAATAAAAAAAATATTAACCTTACTATTTCTCAAAGACTTTAGTTTAGTAAAATATTATTCTCGGACACAACACTGAATATTTATTTGCTAGACTACGGTTTTCTATGTCATATACCGAAACTTCACATATGGTACTAAGTTCAATAACAAACATTTCACACTGTCAAAAGTTTTTACAAGTAAAATAACAATTCTCAAATGCTTTGTGTTAAAGACTGATAAATAAAAAATCAATATGTATAAAGTAAATTTACATAAATAGTTGAAATTTTAAATATGTTAAACATCAGACTTAAGAATAAAAATATGCACAAAGTTTCTAAACTATATATCGTATACACCTTTTTATTTCTATAAATAATACAATTTTAATTCCGAATAATTTCTCCCACTAATTTAAACTAAATCTTTGCTTTACATTTATTCTATCTTAGTTCATAGATTTTTTTGAAAATAATCAAATGAAATGTGGAAGCATATTCTATTGGGATTTCTTTTTATGTTCGAAAAATTAATTGTCATATATTATTTTCTTATTAACTAAAAAATTATTAATTATAGTTTTAATTAATATCTATAACAATAAACGTTGAATTAGAAAATACAAATTTTTCGGTAATGAAACTTAAGTACGGAAGAAAATCGCGTCGTCGTAACATATAATCGTAAGAATCTTTAATAATAGTATTAACAATATAATTAAAGGCATTTTAGTGAATTATTAAAACTTTAAAAAACTTTTGTTTTCAATAAAAACTAGTTTATAGAACATTTTTTTTTTATTTTTTATATTATTAAAATTATCATTCCGAACTCAAGCAACAATTAAAACGATTTCCTGTCAATCTGAAATCTTCTTTCAAAAAATAAATGTCCCCTTCAATAGAAATTTTTTACAATAAATTATTTTATTACTTAATTCTCAAAATGATACAATTCTAAAAGTTTAAACGATGAATATTCGTCGTAATTCGCCAAGGTGCGAAAAACTGCGTTAAACCACGAAAATAATTATTTCCGACGGACGATTCCGAATTTTTCGCGAAGAAAATAATTTAAAACAAAGTATGTTTAAAACTATAAATACTATATTAATTGCTATACAAAAGTTTGTATTTATAAATATTAAAAAGACGGATATTCGTTGTTTCCTGTTATGAACGGAAAATAGAGTTTAAGCAGCGAAAAATTCTTCCCATACGGTCTGTTTCAAATATTTTCCGAAAAAAGTCTTTACAAATAAAATCTATTCAAAATTATACCTAATTGTTTTTTTTTAAGTTTTAAATAAGCGTTAATATTAGAACTCAACAAAAAGTATAGACAAATTCGCTCCATACGTTATACTTTCCGAACTTTTCTATCACAAACTCGGAAGAAAAAAAAATAATTTCAAATTCATATAATTATAAAAAGTTTTTAAAAATTCGAAAAACTCTGAAAAGACCGTCTCAAATAAAAATGACAGTAGAATACTTCCATCATTTCGCTCATTTTCAAATTTCCGTTAGAAAGTCCGTACGGACTCAATTTCATAGTGCTAACTGCGCAAATGTCCGTTAAATTTTTGAAATTTAAACTTTTTCAAACTTTTCCAAACCATTTAACTCATCAACTAATAATCGGAATGATTCCAATTTTTTTTTTCAATTCCAGAAAGAAAAAGTGCCACTTACTCAACAGGAGGCAGATGTTCGTAGAAGTTGACCAGGAGAGTGGGCAAAAGAGAGAAGAGGAGAGAGTTGAAGAAGAGCGCAACCGGGAACCCAGTTGTGGCTTCGGTGCCGCTGAGCAAAGCTTTAAAACCGCGCTGTTCATCCGCAGACACTAGCGCCCCCTAAAGCGCACACTTTTGCTCAGAAACCTAGCTGTCCCAAATGCAGAAATATCCAGAATTATACGGGTAGGAAAGAATTTTGAGGGAACAAAGCGGATTCAATAATTTAGAGTCGTATTTTTAAAATGGCACTTAAATCTTTTGTTGTTTTGATACCTTCGCCATTAAATTTTGAATATTTTTTGCCCAAATTTTGGCACAGTAATAAGAATTATTTCTAAATGAGACGCTTTTAGTGTATTTAGACTTTTTGACTTTTTTATAGAATATCTTTACGTGACATAAACTACTTAATTATATACTATTTAATTCATTATTATTATCGTTAATGTTTGAAAAAATACTGAGTAAAAACTTTAAAACATGAAAAGTTTTTAATGGGTTTCAGCACGTTCAATTACTGGGAATTAATTTTTGAGTGATTGTAAAATAACCGGTTTGGTTTAATTTCAAAGATTTAAAATTATACTGTCCCTTTTGTTAAAATAACAATTTTATAGAAATTTTAAACTACTTTAAAATTTGATTAAAAAGTTCACTTTCTATGCAACTTTAAATAAATTCCCTTCAAATAGAAAGAATTCTATAGATATAAATCAGAATTTTTTCAGAATGGTATAAATTTTTCTGGATTAATTTCGAATATATTAAGGGAGCAATAATAACTTTTTTGCTCATTAAATCATTAGTATAAAAAATAGGCATTTAACATGATTGTTTATTTAAACAAAAAGTCTTCACCTTCCACTTTGGTATTATTTTTCTAAGTTAGTTTAAAACTGATTGATATTTAATTATATTTCAAAATTGCTGCCCTAATTATTTTCAAACATTTCATTCATAAAAAAACAATCCAAAATGCAATATGGTTCTGTGTGGGATTACCTTAATTTAGGCAACAATATTTATTAGGAAGAAAACTTAATTTAAATAACTCAAAATGTATTATATATTAACTCTCATGAATGTTATTTGGCATTTAATTCAGAAGCTCCATTGGATAATAAACTAATTATCCTAACACCTTACGAATTCATATATTCGTTCCTTTCGAGTTCAGTGTTATAATTTGAAGTTAAGTTATTATTTTGATATTGAGAAACTTCGAGCGTTAAAGAAACCTAAGGAAACTACTCTGTAAGTTTCAACTTGAATTAAGAAAAAAATTAACAATAATAAGGATTTACGTATACCTGTTATTAAAAAAATAGCAGATGAATTAAAAATTCAGAAAAATTATTGATTTCTTATTTTTATAGTAATCTCGATGTGATTTATTCTCTGAGTCAGAGAACTGGTCATCCAAATCTCGATTCTCTGGAAATAGATGCAGTTGG
Source organism: Argiope trifasciata (assembly GCA_026543055.1). Classification (NCBI taxonomy): domain Eukaryota; kingdom Metazoa; phylum Arthropoda; class Arachnida; order Araneae; family Araneidae; genus Argiope; species Argiope trifasciata. The sequence continues at coordinate 1,560,225 of JAPMOQ010026707.1, read as the reverse complement.
TTGATTAAGCACAGAAATATATTTGATGTACTGAAAGTGATAACTATGGAGTTTAAATGAGAATGTTAGAATAAAATGTCTGATTTAGCAGTTTTTCTTTCCCAAAACAAAAGGACTGCCGAAAAACTAATAAGGACTAGTATTTTGAGAAATTGATGGATAATTGGAATAAAACCTTAACCGGCAATTTGCCAGAATTCTATACCAATTAGGAGACGCTTAACTTAAACGTACTAATTAAATGGCTTTCTCTGTTAATAATATTTCAATCGTTGTTGAAGGAAAAGCAGTTCTTATTTTTTTTAAATAACACTTTTTAGAAAAAACATTATAAATACCAAATTAAATCAAGTTTCTGGCAATCTAGTTATTTCTGAAACACACACACAAAAAACACATAATAGCCGGTTTAAAGAGCTTCACAGAATTTTTCATTCAGTTTACCTTTATAAAGTGTAAAGCTTCTTTCTGTTTAAAGTGTATAGCTGCTTGTTTAGAAAGAATGTTACCAACAGCAGCAAAATCTAGCGATATCTAGTTTCATTATTTCCTCGAAGCATAAACAAGAGGTCAGTAAAAGGAAACAAAAATTTATTTGCTACTTCATCTGTTAATTTCCAAGATATTTTTTATACTTAACCGGAATGCTGTTTTTTATACGAGGATTCCAATTATCATCAATTTTTAGAAAATTTAAAATGTTTTCTCATTAACAATAACATCAGAAATCGGTTCTTTAAATCGTTATTGAAGATATCAGCACATACAGATAATTTCACCGAATGCTTTAGCAAAAACATATCATGCTATTAGTTTCAGCTGAAACTGCTAAGCAAAAAAATAAGTAATATCGACTATTAAAACTTTAATTCTAGAGTAATTTTTCGCATTCTGATTAAAATTAATTTACCGCAAATTCTGACAGATAATATTTATGGCCTAATAAATGGTATTTGCCCACACGCGTTAAAAAATTGTGTATCTTTTCGAAACTGAAATCTAAAAAAAATTTGACAAGTTTGTTTATTTTCTGAAAATGAGAATATTCATACATTTTTACTTTCTCGTACATAAAAATAAAAGTATTAGATCGGCATTTGACCAATTTCATGTTTCAAATCTTTCTGCATCTGATAAACGCATTTTTGGAACTATGTATCTCTGTCTCTTCTGAACTCAAAAACACTTGGACAATTGAAATATGGTATAAGATCTTTACTGCATTTTACAGATTTCCTTCAAAGTTTGAACGAAATCTGTCAGTCTGTATGCATATATGCGTCTGTATGCGTGAATTAAGCCTGAAAACTATAAAATGTATAGCGATAGATACATAAAATTCATTACGCAATGAAGAATTTGTACAATGATGTATCAACTGAGAAACATTTTTAACTCTTTGCACTCTGAAAAGTAATTAGATGGATAACTATTGCATAAATTTGTTTATTGTTCCGAAAAATAAATTAATATATAATTGTTTATATTTGAATTTCTCCGAAAAATCAATCTACGTCTTTTTATCATTCGGTAGGCATTTTTAGCAATCAAAATTGAAAAATAAATAAATAAAATGCCAAAATGATGCACCGTCTTGAATGGTATCTCAGAGGAGCCATCAGAGTGCTAAGGATTAATAATCCCTCTAGAGCTTTCAATTTGAAAGCTCTGTCCCTGATGTCTAAATGAGACTCAGATCTTCAGCATAAATCTCATTATTTAAAATTGCGTAATGACCTACCAAAAGAAGTGAGCAGCATGATCGTGCAGTTGTATATTAAAGTCCAAATTCTACAACAATAGACACAGAGACTATTAAATCCTGTCACGGGACGGAATTCCCTACGTTGGTGTAGACGCTGGAATAGACGGATGTCGACTCGAATTTCATCATTGTCATGTTACAGCGAATCATATTCATTCAACTGTTCAATAATTGTGATGGCCACATGTATAGGATTATTAGGGTGCATTCTGTTGAATTTCAGTATTTCATGAAATCTTGTTTAACGATTCAAGCCAATTCATTACAAGTCAAATCCAAAGCCGTGCATAGGTTTGATTTGGAAAGAAGCTCATATTTTTATTCAGATCTTAACAGCTTAAAGAGAAGAAGAAGAAAAAAATAGTGATCTGTTTTTGGTGGTTATTTCAGCAGCTATGGTGTCTGAATATGCAAATAAGAAAATGAGCGTTGATGAAGATGTTGACAGAAAAATATTTAAATTAAACTAGTCTTTTAACTTCGTTTCTCATTTTATAGTAACATAGAATGGAAAGGAAAAGCGACACAGCCTTCACAAGAATTAAATATTGAAATTTTATTGAAATGTCATGCATTAAATCTTCATAAAAATATTTATTCATTTATTTATTATTTTTTAATTTTGCCTATCTTTCTGTGAACTCAAAAATCAAAGTTTCAATTATGAAATTTATATATGGCATTATCACAGTAAATTATGGATATGTATTGAATTTTTAACAGAATTTGTAAACCGCAAGTACATATATCTATTTGCCTGTGTCACGTGTGAGCTATGACTTAAATCTAGGATATAGATAGATCAAATTTGGTATTTTGTAATTAAAATCAATATTTGGATTTAATCCCTCAATTAGATAATCGTGTCGTTATACAATTTTGAATCAATCTTTAAAAGAATTGAAAGCCAAAATTCATATTTCTTTCCCGTTACTGTACTATTAAGCTTAACACAAAATGTACTTTTTCTGTTAGAAAACAAGAAAATCAAGAACTAGACAATTTTTTTTAATCAATGAAATCTTTTATGGTTACTTTAATCACAAGAGTTGTCCTGCTCTAATAATCAAAGAAATAGTAAAATATTTCTTTTATATCTTCATTTTTCGTATGATTTCTTACCTATTTCTGCTTATAAATGTTGAAAACTTTTTTAAATGGAAGCTTTTTTAGAGTTACTTATAAAGCTCAATATTTTTCAACAAGATATCTCTGGGGTCATTATCCACAGTTTCATAAGCCTTAGCTTACCAAGCAGCTTAGGGTTAAGAAATTCGTTGTCTAGCCATTTTAAAAGCTATAAAAATAACTAATATCCCTTTCTTTTGTAATTTTTATTGTTTGCTTTTGATGGATAGTCGTCTGAGATTAAGTCCATACAAAGTTTGCTCTGCTTATATTTTCGTATCTAGACAGAAATATTGCGTAACTTATTTTTATATCGATGGCGAAATAATAGTCAAGTTTTTTAACAACGTTCTAAAACTGCAGCCATCTTTTTCCATAATTCAGATAATCTCCAAACATTAAAAATGGTTATCAGCAGATGAAGTAGGTAGGGTTGAAGGAAGAACTTACTCCAAGCATGTTGTCCACCCATTGATAAATTAAAGAATTTTCTAAATATAAAGGAGAGTTAGAGATTTTTATAATATTTATGTGATTAAATTATCTAGCTGTATTCGATATCTGAAGAGAAAAAAAACTGATAAAGGACTCATCCAATTTTTAGAAGAAAAAAAAATAATAAACAGTTCTGAAACAGACCAAAAGGAAATATAAATTCAAAGTTCCTTAAAGGTTAAAATATTTATTTGCCTTATACCCATATCAATATATTGTTTATAGTAAATAACATAATACAAAGAAGTTACGTATTCAATGACTTAATACAAAGTTACATGCCAAATAATTTAGTATTTTCATTTCAGGGTATGGAATTATAATTAGTTTTTTTCTCCCTCCAACAAACTACACTAGTTTAAGATTGTGAAAGATATTGGATATCTTTTAAGATTTTTTTTAAATAAAAGAAAAAACAATGATATTGAAATGCAATTAGCAATGAAAGCATATAAAGAAAAAAAATTAATGCAAAAACTAGTTTTTTAAAAAAAGAATACTAGATTGAATATAAGTTAAAGTATTATACAATTGTGGAAAATTATAATAAAATAATAGCTCAATTTATCATTATTTCGATCGAAGCCTACGTTAAATTACTGAACGAATGTCACTAACGCCGGATCTAACTTTGTTAAAAAAAAAACCGTTTTCACAAACGCAGAAGATTAGAAACGAATATGCACCAAAAATGGGCAGAAATATGTGTATTTATTAACGCTCGTGTGACAGCAACAAGTGTTCTGCGTGAGCCCCGTTCAGGATAAGACAGATTGGAGGCGAGTGACAACTTGTGAAACTACATTGTTCAGCATGTCCGGAGGAATGTGTGTAATTTCCCGTCGAATAACTTTTATCAGTTACAATAGCGTTCCACGACATTGGACTGCCTGAGTTTGACTTATTTAATAGAACAAAATTCTTGCATACATTGTAAACCTTTTCTCATTTTACCGATTTAATGTAATATGTCGTTTTATCTAAATGTTAACAAATTGATGAAATTTAAGAAAATTGGTGCGTATAATTTAATAGCTTAATTTGCGCTAATCTGTAAGCGTAAAATTTCTAAGAATAAAATTAAAAGTGAAAAGAAATTCATGAATATCTTCCTTAAATATCGATACCTAATAAACAATATTATCGATTCCATTGTTTACCAATTATCGATTCATAGCGGAAGAAATAAAATCGGAATTTTTAATAATGAGAAGTTATTAGAAAATGAGAAGTTAATTATGTAGAGCGAATTTAGTTATCTAATTAATCAATATTTTAGTGATAAATTAACTAATTATCTATAGATGTTCAAAACTCTTAAATGATCATAAATGATTAAATTCGTGGCGGTGAAATTTCGAATTGGAAGTGAAGATCTGAAATAGCCATTTTAATCCTTCTATCACACGATATTTTATGTTTCATGTCAGTCACAAATGTCTCTCTGATCACATGCTACTTTTATCTATCTTGCTTTAATATTTAATTTTTATTAATTAAGTACTTCATATAAAATTATTTTGGGATGAGCTATCTAACCCTTGATTTCTCTCAAATAGTTCACAACAATAACATTGTGCTTTATGGAGACCCTCGAGAAATATGGAAAAAAAATGTTAGTAGTAATCAAATAATTCGCTATTTTGTCATCTAATCGGGGTTTCTAAAATAAAGTCACTTATCATAGATTCTTTTTTCATGAAACACTTACAACTGTAACTTAACTTGGTCTTGGTTCCCACGACAACTGGCCTATCCCAAAGGATGTGAGACCAGGAATCGCTTGGGAAATTGTATTAACGTGAAATATGTAAATAAAAAATATACAAAGTAGAAAATTACGAGACCCTGAGAGCAACGATCTCAGAAATTGGAATTAGGGCATTTGCCAAATAGCGATGAGAGATTGAAATTAAGCCTTTGCTAATATGCCTTAAATCTCCACCTACCCACCCAACTTGAAGGTAAGAAAAAGACGCGAAATTGTTGACAGTTGATTTCCTGAAAGGTAAAGAGCGTAAAATAGTGATTCCCTAGAAACCCAACATATCACAATCAAAGGATTGACAAGGAAATATATCTCATTTATTTTAACTTTTTTACTATCCAATTTCTATTTCAATCCAGTTTTTTGCTTAACAAGTAAAATTTAATGAAAATTTCACTGTGATACTTTAATAAACATCGGACAAAAACTTCTTACATATCTTTCATTTACTTAAACTGATTAATATCTGTAAAGATGTGATTTTATATTAAGTTTTTCACTCGCTTTCTTAGGAACTGAATTATACAATTCCTTAAAGTTGTTGATAACATTCTCTTGGAAATATTCATTTATATTGTCTGGGAAACACTTGCTTCAAAGTTTTCAGAACTTAATAATGAGTTAATGTGATTAATTGAATTAATTGAATTAAATTTTAACTTACTATGAATGGAGATATATGGTAAAGAATTTAAAAAAAAATGCTTAATTTCTACAATGGTCATAAAAATACACTATAAAAAAAGTTACATTTTGGTAATGAAGAACGCAAAGTAAAAACTAATTTAATAACTACGTATTAATTTAATAACTATTTCTGCGAAATTTTTGTCTTTTTATTTAAATGCCGCAGATAATATCCGAGTATCCATCCAAAAACAATTAAATTAAAAATTAACGAATGTTAAATATTTTAAGTAGGAGAAATCAACTAGTGTTTATTTTTTTTTTTTATTCTTATCTTGACATTTAAAACAAAAAATCAGAAAAGAAATACGTAATTTAAAAGATTTTGTGAATAATACAAAAATAGAGGCCTTAAAATAAACTCAAGTAATTACATTTTCAGATTTTGAGTTTGAATGGAATTCAGCATTTAATTTCAATGAAACAACTATAAAATCATGCACGACTGCAAAGTCCTGAGCATAACATTTTCATAAAATCCCAAGATTCCGAAGAAAAATACAAGATTTGATTATTTCAGAAAATATGTTCAGCTCTTTATAATTTTATACACAACAATGAAAATAAATTTTTGTTCTGTGTTTCAAAATCCTTACTCAGAATAAGTTCATATTCATCACTTTATTAAAAAACTGAAAGCAAAATTTTAATTCTCAACTATATTTCGGTTTTTAGAAAGATAAAAAGATGAAATCTAAAAATAAATCAAATAATTTTCATATATGAATGAAATTACTTTTTCGTTGCTTTTTTACTGAATTACGAAGCTAATATCCAAAAATTCTTGCAAAAATGTAAAGCAGAAAAAAAACTTAAGAGTTGGAGGCAGTAAAAACTTGTAATGCCTAGCTAAAACAACTACGCTATATAAAAATGAACAATTTTAATTGCATTTCATGAATTAAATTAGGAGATATAATCACTGTTATTTTTCTGTAATAACATTTTTAATTAATGAATGCATGTTCAAAATTCCTTCATATGATCATTTCATTTTCTCTTAATTAAGATGAAAAATTGCTTAACTTTATGAAATAATTAAGAATTTAATATAATTATTCCACAATGCAAAACACAAATTAAGCTTGAAAAATACGAGAATCAAATTCAACATAATGTTTCCTAATTTACAAAATATTTTCAGTGTTTTCAATGAAGAAAATAATTTAGCTACATAGATTTAAGCTGTAATTGCATTCAATATTTCTTCATTTTAAATATCTTTTGACTAATAACAAAAGCTTTAGGCTGAGTACTAATGTATTTTGCAGAAGTATAATTCCTTACATCTGGAAACATAAATATGTTTGAAAAGGCGTCTAAATTACTGATTATAACATTTCAAATTGAATTAAATAATAAATTGTGAGTAGTTTATTTTATGCTAATGATTCAAAATACGGTTGCAGAATTCTATGAAATAAATAGTTACCATATCATTTTTCTGCAAATATAAAGAAATTGCCCAAATTATATGAAACATCTTAAACAGAATCCTTATAAATTAATTATGCTTGTATAACTATAATTATTCTAACTAAAATCACAGAAGAAATTTAAATATTCTTGGCATGCATTTCAGAAATTTGAGAGAATAAAAAGAATTTTCACAAGAGGGATTTTTAAATAAAATGTTGGAAATATTTTTTATAAAGAATCTGAAGGATTCTGTTATTATGTTAAGGATTCTGGTATTATGCAAACATATGTCCTGATATAAATGCTTATAGTAAATTAGAATTATAATTGCTTACATCATGTTTTTAATTTAAATATTTTAAGTTTTTTTTTTCTTCTGATATTCATTGTGGCCAATCACCCTCTTTTCATTATTAGAGTCTCATGTATTTGCAAAGTTATTTTTAATTGCTAGAGTTTCTTATAAATACTTATACCTTTTATTTGTTGTACGAATAAAAGCCAATTTTTTTAGTATTTTCATTTTTATTATTTTCAACTTTCAGAATTTACTGTATTACATAGTTCAATATGGAAAATTTTAACCAAAATTTTTATCAGATGGCTCTACTTGTATATTAACAAAAGTAGTTGATTTTGCTATAATTAAACTCTCAAAATATCAAAATCTTAGACAGTTATTTGAATCACATAAGTTTAAAAATTTTCTCAGTTCTAGAAATGGAAATCTAAATGAAATTTTAGTCTAAAATCGAACGAAAAATCGTTTACTAACTGCTATCTTAACAAAAAAGTCACACTGAACAGTAGCTTGCATGCGATGCACAAATAAAAAAATGCACTTATGTTTCTATGATATCCACTACTCAGTAATTTTCAATCTCAGTACTCTCTACTCAGTAATCATTTGCAAAATATCGCTCCTCTAACTTAAAGCTATAATGATATTCGTGGAAAATTAATGTAGCAACAGATAATAAGGAACTTATATAACTTCACTATTAATTATAAATGTATGCATTTTTAAAACCAATAAAAAAGTGAACCTGAATCAAAATAGTCACGTCTATCACACTTGGGTAAAATTATCCTGCAATAATTTTATAATTTGAAATGATCAGTACGACAGTTATAATCCTGATTTAATGCTCTGAGAATTTCTTTCCGAAATTATGTTAATGCTTATGAGACAATTATGTGCTGATCTATTTGTTAGAATTCAGTAACAATAATAAATAGCAGTTCCAATTAAATCAAATATCAGTAATTTCTAGGCCGCGGTGGCCTGGGGGTAAGGTCTCGGCTTTGGAACCGGAGAGTTTCTGGTTCGAGACTCGATTCCACCGAAGAACCGTCGTGTGAGGGGTCTCTTGCACGTTAAATCTGTCAGGCCAAACGTCCTCCCGTTGGTGTGGTGTGGTGTGGAGAGGGGGGTACCAGTTCAGGTGTCGTCCTCGTCATCTGATCTTGGTTCAAAATTACGAGGTCCGTCCCAAAATAGCCCTCGTGTTGCTTTAAACGGGACGTTAATAAAACTAAACTAAACAGTAATTTCTAAGCTGAAGCATTCCTTGAAGCTGCTTAAGAGGTGACTAGCCGAATAAGATAATTGACTTTGAATGTCCTCAATGGTTAATGCAAAAGTATTGTATATGAAAAGGTTCGAATAAATCACCGCATGTTGTTAATACAAGGAAAAGATTCCTATTTGTTCCGATAAATTATAAATTCTTCTCTATGAATTCATATTAAGATCCAAACATCAGTTAAATAATTTTCATCCCGCTCATGAATTCTTACTTTGATTTATATTTACAAAATAGAAAAGTAATAACTTTAAAAAATAATCTTAGGAGAATTATTAAATTTGATCTAAAACTGAAAACTAGCAATAGATTAAATACATGCTCACATGACACACGGCAAATTTGTCACTCCTATTTAATTTTGAAGTCTCACATCGTAACACATCATAAGAGAACTTCCGTTTAGATGACAAAGGGCACGTCAGTTTCATTTGTTATATAACTGTGATGGCATATGAACTGACTCCATAATAAGAGCACGTTCGATGTTCTTTTTCCTGATATTTAATAAACGCTACAAATGCTATTGTAAAAAAAATTCTAAGAACGTTATTGTAGGGAATTTTAACAGTGCTGCAGATTTGGGACCGGCAGACTTTTAAAAGTGTCACAGATATTGTACAAGAAGAATTTTATAAGTGGTACATGTACACTAGGAACAAAATTTTTATGGGTGATATAAATGCTCTCTCAACCGATTTAAAACAAAGTATTATAATAGTGCAAGAAATTCCATGCCTGTGATTACAAAGACTAAATTACTAAGAAACTAACATAAATTAAAATTTCAAATTGTACCAAATCATTCTGTTATAAATTTGTTACCTTAATTTTCACATTCACAATGAATTCCTAGTTAATTTCTGCATAAAAATCTTGTATATTTACTGTCTCTTAAGATATTTTTTAGCTGCTGAATAAAAAAGAAAGTACTTGTGATCGGCGGGTAACAAGGGGGAAGGTGATTAGATAAAATATTTCTAGGCAATTTTTTTTTAAAAATATTCTTGTGACATTGATTTGCATTTCGACAGAAAAATTATCTCTAAAGTCCAAGCCAGAACTTAATAGATAATTCCTTAATTAAAGAAAAAAAGACGGAATTGAGGCACGCCATCTGTTCGTTTCTCAAGCTGAAACTTCTGTTTTATGAAACAGAATAAAGACAAACGCTTTTTCTGTACAATAATCTTCTCATTCTAAATTTTTTATAACTTCACTTGATATATACTTGCATATTAATGTATGTTTTGGAGTGCTTAAGAAGGTTCACCGCAATCGAATACATAGCATCATATCTACTACAAAATCTTTCTAATTTTATATCCAGAAAGAAATATTTACCGAATATTTGCTTTCATATCTTAAAATATTATCTTCGAAATTGATACTAAGTAGGCTTATCAAATGCTCTATTAACGTTAGGAATTCGGATTGCCATCTTAATTCCAATTGGGCTAGTATATTTCTTGAAGTCCGTAAATCAATGTTGAATTGAGTTAAGTTATATTAAAAGTTCAGTTTCGAGCTATGTTGGGATCGGGACAATAATCGAGCAATAATCTGGTTATTTTGGGACAGATCTCAAAATCTGAAAATTCGTTTAGATGATGAAGACAAAATCTGAACTTCACCATCCTTTCTAAAATTTTATATCACACTAGAAGGAAATAGCGCGGTCTTCGACGTCATCTTTGGCGTTCAGAAGGTCCACATGCACACCGTATTTTTGGTTGTAAGGAGGTTTTTAAACTTCGCACCAACATTATAACATATAGACACTACGGAAGTCCAGAAATCGACTAATCCGGTTAAAAGAGATTTATGACATCTTTTTCTAATTAAACACAATTCGGAATATCTAAACCATATTTGAAGTAGTAGCAGCAGGGTGGCGAAGTTTTAATATATGGTATCAATATATGGATTTACAAAGGAAAATCGCTAAATTTACATTTCTCTAGAAAAAAGTGCAGGAAAACGTTTAACAAACAGTTTTAAATTCATTACTAAAAGGCATAGATCTATCATATATGGCTCATGGATCCATCGCTTCCTGAATAAAGCTGGTCAAGATCATAAATAGAGGTTGGAATTTACAGTACCTTGTTCTATTCCTGTTTCATACACAAGCTATTTTAACTTTACAAAGGCGTCCTGGATTTTAGACCTGGTTTGGATATGATTATTCTTCATCCGAGTTCCATCTGTGAGGTGCGTGATAGTGACCCTTGCAAAATGGGGTTGAGCGAATGCCGCGCATAAGTTGCTAATACGCACTCTTGACCCTAGATGCGCTACTTAAACAAGAGACCCTCTCTCTTTCTGCTTGTCAATGACAGTTGCCATAAGAAACAAACCTACATAGCGTTCCTTTCGCAGAGAAATATTGCAGGTAATATAAAGGATTATAACTGACAAAATGTTATGCTGATTTAAATTTTAATGTATTTTCTTGATTATTGTTATGCTTTGAACTACCCTTAAGTTTCTAATATAAATTTTCACTGCCCCCTTAGAATAAAATGCTAAAGAATAGGCAAATACCTTTTTTTTGCAACTCATGCATTTGGAGATGAAAAGTACAAATGAAAATAAATCTTATGTACACTACATAAAATCCTGGATATTTCGACAAAGGATAAGTGAAAAACAATACAAGGATAAGAAATTCTCAAACAGAATATATGTAACAAGATTTCTAAATCTATAAAGAGGAAATTGAGTCTTAAACAACAAAAACATTTTTTCCGTGTCTCTATTCTGTGAGATATATTATTCAAGTTCAACTTTTTGCAAAAGTTTTATGTCAGAAGAATTTTATTGGAAGAATATTGTAGCAATTTGTTGAATGTGAAAATTAAGGAAATTTAAAATAAATATCGAAATGCAATTTGCAAAAAAAAAATTTTTTTTGAAGTAATAGTAATAAAATCAAAGTATTTGCTTCGTAACAAGCATTTTTTCAATCTAACATTTAGGAGTTCCTATAAATAAGTATAGTGGTGATAAACTTCATGATGATATATGCAATCATATTTCTGACATATAATATCTATACAAATTTGATGATAGAAACATTAATAAACTACTTCTTTTGACGGTTGAACAAATTATACACTGCTATTCTGTTTTCTTTTTTTGGAATTTTACAACGTTTTGAAATTTAAAACAAGCAATCACATATAAAACCGGTAAAACCTAATCATTCGCTTGAAACGTTTATAGCTATTGAATGTAATCTTTAATGTTCCATGCAGTCATTACCAAAATGTATTTTGAGTTATGCTTATGATTCGGATTGCAGGTTATACTTCCAGTAATTATTAATACAGTTTAGCAATCCATACCCCAAAGCTATTTCTCTATCTTTGAAACAAAACAATTTGTGTATTTCTGCTCAGTTTTGGTGTATTCATTGCCCTATTTCATAGCCATGTATTTTTTAGAATGCATTGAACACTGTTAAAGTACATTGTTGTTGCACATCTGAAGACCATTGATTGATGTCCGATTTTTTATTACGCTTTCTACCATCTGTGCTTGAATATTAATGGGCAAGCGCATTTATATTATGTTTACTAGTCAGTTTCATATGTTGAATTTCTATCCTTGCGCAATTATTTCGTAGCATAGACATCGAATTTAAGTGGATGTAAACGAATAAACTAAGAGGGAAATTTCTGGCAACTCTATGACCCACCAGAGCCTCGCAACCGAGTTCCAATTTAGTACCAAAGGAGAAGGCGCGCTTTCTCGTTAAATCATTCGAGAGTCAAATACCATCTTATAAATGGGCTGTAAAAGTTTAGAAAGATTGTCAACAATTTTACGTCATCTAACTCAATATACCATTGCTTAAAATTCCATTCAAAAATAAAGAAGCCATTGAAAGCTTCAAATCTGCATAGTATTTAAATAAACAAGCCGTCAGTGCCAGTCTCGGGAGATTAACTTATGATATCACAGAAATTAATTTTAAATAAAAAGCATATTTCCGGAGGCAGAGTCTGAACGCTTTTTTTGGGGGGAACATAAAAATATGAGTGATGATGTCATCAATTAATCATGGCATTATTTGCCATTCCACATGTTATAAAATAAATCCAAAGTAATATCTGTACTTTCAAATTATAAAATATAAACAGTTTACTCACTAAACTGTGTCAATTGCTCTCCAGTCTGTGTGGACATTATGGGAGGTTAATGATTGATCACTTTAATCACCCTGGTGAAAATTCCAAATCCCAAAGTAACGCAGTTGTAGTTTCAAAGCAAGGTCGAATCTAACTGAACTCATCAACTATGACCAAATGCATAACCTTAATCGTCTTCTCCGATCCACCTGAAGGCACTCAGAAGAGTTTGAATGACCTGAACGATACGACAGCAACACTGGCGGGAACTATGGTTGAATCCTAAGGGCCATCATTAGCCACGGAAAAATACTTTACGTGGAAAGTACATTCCATCATTGATAGGAAGTGGCCCACTATGTATGGACCAACCAATGTGGCTAGAAACAGTCACAATGCTGGAAGATTCCCATCCCCATTTCTGCGATGCCCAAGGGTGAAAGGACCAAACGGAGAAATATAAGTTAGTTTATAAGAATATATTTAATTTTTGCTGCATTGTAGTCAAAATCTAGGACATTAAACAGAATTTGATATGGGCTATTAGCAAATTATTTTGCATTAGGCAATTCGAATGACTTGCAACTTCTTTTGTATATCTTTAATTCCACCATAGACATAGATTTTTCACTCTCTTCCAAGTTTGTTAGTGACCCTGATGATTTTAGAACTTAATTTTCTATTACTGCACTAGTTTGAATCAAAATTTGAGTTCCATGCGAGAGGATCCTTATAATATTGGAATTGAAAAAATTTCGTAGCATTATAATTATGAATAATGAAATCATAAACAGATGAACTTTCATCAGAGCATTCAAAAATAAAACATCTAAATATATCAAAATTTGGTGATATAAAAATTGTAAAATCATGATACACTGAAAACAAAATTATATAGAAATTTATTGATTAGATTGTTAGGAAAAAGAATATTTCTAAGCAATAATATAAATTAATAATTTGATTTAACTTTTAGCTTACTGTGAGCATTTCTAAAAGTATAATAAAAATATAAAAATAATTTCCATGTTTTTATTCACAAATAAAAATTTGCCATGCAAACTTTCTTATTTCTAAGGCTTTTCAGAAACTGCAATCTGAATGTTATTTTCGAAAGTTGCATCATGATTTTTTATTCGGAAATTCCAATGTAATTTTTATTTTTATTCTTTCATTTTTTCCTTACATACGAAGAGAATGTTTAGCAGGAGAATTTTATAATAAGATCTAGTTCCAACAAAAGTTAACAAATAAATGGCAAAGCAATAAAATCTTGTTTCAGTAATATTTTTCCTTTTTATTGTTTTTCAGAACTATAATCTGAATATCAGTTGTTTCACTTTTGTCATCAGAAGTAACATCAGAAAATCTTTTTTCATCAATTTCGATTTCCTTTCTGTCATCAATTTCTTACAATCATAAAGAATATTAACACTAGACCGTCCATGATTCCTATTACTTTCAAATATCCACCGGTGTCGCTTCGATGCCACAATAAAAAATATATAATATAATTGTAAAAACTAAACAATAGCATTAGGGCTTCTATTCAGTAGGTTTTAGTTTCAAGACTTGGTAATATTGTTTCATGTAATTATATTATGACTCTTTATATCATAAAAAAACAGTAACAAAAAAAACTACTCACATTCACGCAATCTTAGTCTTTAGTAAAATCTTAATTAGAACAAGTCATTTCACCACCATCCAAATCATTCTCATAAAGATCTCAAGAAAAATTTACAAATTTATAAGGGCTTAGACCTTTTCCATGGCACATCGTTTCAGAGTGTCAAATGTGAAAAAGACTCGAAAATCGAATGAATTTTTTTATGAGCAGATAAACGAATGCTGTGTAATGAACACCTAGACACAACAGTTTTAGAATAATTGATTCATTTCATCTGCGAACCCAATAACACTGCATTCAAGGTCAAACAAATGTGCGATAACACTTAAGGAAGTTTGTCTTACCTAGTGAACTACTGTTTGTTGAAAAACAGCTATTTATAATGATTAATTGCTTTGGTGTCGAAATGACGCCTGAAGACGTTCTTTGTATATTTCGTTCTGTGTAAAATCTCTCATAATTAACCTAGAACCACTTTTTCTCTGTAATGACCATCGAAAATAATTTATTAGTCACGTTTTTTTAAAAAATATTCCCTACTGAAATACAGAAAGAAGAACAAACTAAACTATCCAATCAACACCAACGGGCACTCTAGTGTTAAACAAGATAATTTATTAAAAAACATTTTAATTACTAAAAAAACAGCTTAAAATCTATAATAACGTGACAAGATACTGAATCTTTTGAAATAAATCCATTTTCACTCTATCACAATCGATCACATTAAAAAGCACACTAGAAACTCAATCGATCATTTTTGGGTCATCGGAGGGTTTTTTTGCTGGCATCATCTATATATTTTTTCATATTTACTATGCCATGATGCATTAGACAATCTATCTTACATGCATTCAGTTTTCTATTCTTACATAGGCTTATTCGAATAAGTAGTTTGGAGGATAACGCTAACCGCAAATATTTTTAATTCCTCGAAACCTAACGATAAGTTACGTATTACGTAACTAACTAAAATTTATTGCGTTTTTATAGATTTTACTCTAGTAAAATACGAAACACTATGATATTCAGTGTTTGTTTATTTAAAAGAAATATATCTGAAAAGATATCAATATTTCATGAGGAAAAGCTGATTTCATTCTTTATTTTAAAAATAAATCCATGTCATTTTCTTTCGTATATGTGAATTAATAAACTCAAATAACCTTTAAGAAGGTGACAAATTCAAATAATATAAGCAAAAAGAATATACTTGATTGAATAAATATATGTCTAGTTTATTCATCTTTTTTTTTCATTGAACAGATATTCATCACAATTTATTTTTTAAACGTTTACTAGGAATCCGAGTTAAGATAAAAGCAGAAAATCATAGAAACAGACTTTGAAGATAAATTTATAGCTCACATTTCTTTACATTATTCCTCCCTTTGGCGCCGGAAAACTCTGACTGTTTTGGTATATTCAGTTTTCTTCCTTGAATTCAATAGGCAATGTTTTCTTGCCGTTTTAACCCTTTTCCCTAGAATTTTGAGAAGTGGGGAATACTAAAGTTTTCAGAATTCCCCACTTCAATAATCTACATCAACAGATCAAGAAGCATTATTCTGATATCTCAGATCATCGCACCCGACATTTTTAATTTGTTCTCTCTTTATAATTTAATTTTTAACATTATTTATGCTATACAGTATTATAAATGATTAATAAAGATATTTTCAATATGGCAAAAATATAATTATATTCTAAAAAGTTTGAGTAATGGTTCATTTTCTTCCCAACAAATTGTGAATCTTTTTATATAACTTCACGAAGCCCATTAAAAGATACAATATTCGTATGAATACATGTACTTTGCATATAATGTAAAAAGGTTTTACCCTTTAATATATAATATACAAAGGTTTTATTTTTTAATTTGTAAAGTACAATAATACTGTACCTTTTAGTATGTACCTTTAGTATATAATGTATAACCTTTGCAAGTAATAAATATGCTAAAAGATAAATAATTATGTAAACATATTTTAACATATTTGATAATAAATATTAAGGATCGAAATATCTTGATTAAAATTGGAAATGAGCACTACACTTGATCGCTGTCTGAAAGATCGCTACATTTGAATGAGTAATAATATAGTCGCATCAATGCAGGATTAATTTGGGTTTTCAAAATACATTACCCGTAGTTTCCAAATTCAATTCGTCAAAAACAATGATTCATGGCTTGGAAATTGTCATTTATAAAAACCCAATTAAAAGATTGATAGAAATTTTAACAGTTCTTCAAAAACTAATGACTGTTCGATGATTATATAATGTTCATATACCCTAAAGATATATGATATGAAGCATTATAGTAGACTTCAGGACCCAAGAATCTCAAATCCGGTTCGAGACTAAATTTTGCGGTTGATAATACTTTGAACAAATGGGTTTGGCTCAAGTTCAATCTGTTGATATTTCAACTTTTTCCCATGTGTTGTGTAAGTTTGGGGAATTAAATAAGAATATATATGTAATTGTTTATTGATTTATTTAAGGTAATAAAAGGCGTTTTTAATTTTATTTCACCATCATTTCTTTCCTCGCACTTTTATTTTATCATTTATCTCAAATACTGAAGCTACAAACTTTTACACCTATAAAACTGCGCATGCTCTTTATTTTATATTAAATTTTTGCACTCGAATGTCTTTTTTCAGTCGCCCTTCAAGGCGTGCATCATTTTGACATTTTATTTCTTTTTAATTTTAATTGATAAAAATACCTACAGAATGTTAAAAAGATGTAGATTCATTTTTCAAAGAAACTCAACTTAAAACAATTATTTATATTTTGGTGTAATAAACAGGTCCATGTATTAAGTGAATAATTATCCATCTGATTATCTTTCCGAGTGCAAAGGATTAACTATTGCAGGCTCTTAATCCTATATTAACATTATATTGTTTATAGTGGAAACTTCAGCAACACTTATTTTTTACGCAGTCGTTGATATTAATTGTTAATTAATATACAGGATTAGGAAAAAAAGTTAAAATATCTTAATCTTAAATTTAAATTAAATTTTAAGTTGAATCTTTCATTACTCGTTTCTTCTAATATTTCCTTTTAAGTTGTTCCTTTTTATAATGGTAAATTGCAAATGACAACAAATCATGCGCATTTGCTATAATTTTACTCGGAACTCCCTCATTCGGCATTATTCAGAATAAGAAGAAATTTTCTATGGCTTTAGGAAATAGTCAATTTTACCTTCTCTTGGGCCATTTTTCATAGGTAATTAAACACAAATTCTTACAATAATGGATAGATTAAGTTTTGGTAACACATATTTTATATCAAAATAATTTACAGTAGTTAATGTAATTTAGAAAATTTTCTTAGTTTTAATATTTAATTACGAATTTACTTTCCTTTAATTTAATATTATATGGTATAAAGAATTTATCTTTTGATATAAATATATTATTGGAAAAGTGGAAAAAATTTTCACTTAAAAACAGTGCGACGAAATATTTTTTGAGTTAAAATGCATTGTGAAATACTTTCTACTCGAGAACTTATACAGGCTGCAAGTTATGCAATCAGTAGTGGTTGTCTGGTAATTGCAAAAAAAGCTGACGAAAGTGCCATGAATACAAATTCGTATCAAAGGACCTCTTATGGGATGTGCTTCATCAGGAGGTAGCTAACGCATGAATTGAATTTTAATTTTTTGCCCAAATTGCTAAATACATGATTCATTTTCCATAATGTTGTCTTTCACACTTTCTTGGGTTTCTTTCTAAACTTTTTGTTCACGAAATAATAAAATTCCATACGAGAGGTTTTTTTTTTACTTTGCCATCTGATGAAAGATCTATTGTATAAATCTTTTTCTAAGTAAGAAGATTAAGTTTGGGGACAAAATAACACTCCTAAAAAGATATTTAGAATTATAGAAATCTGCTGATGTATTATTTTCGAGATTTTCACCTTCAATCCTGTTTTACTTGCAGCTAAATCTACCTTTGGCGTGATAATTTTTCGACTGGGAGTTTCGTCGAGAAGAATTTTTTTTTTGAAACTTTGAAATTTTTTATGCTAATATGAAATGGTTGCACGACATGTACTGGGTACATATTACGAGGTAAGACAAGCAATGTAATATCAAATCATTTTTCTTATTTGGGGCCTTTACAGAAGGACGGAAATTTTCGATATTCTTATATTCATTATTGAGAATCATTGTCAAAGTATAAAAGTCTACCAAACATTCTTGGAATAATAGCCCAAAGGCCTTGAGTTTAGAACTAAATAATAATAATAAAATAAAAGTATTTTCCTCTTTATATAATCTTCTATTTTCTCTTATATATTATTCTGAAACACGTAAGCAATTTTTTCGATTTTATTGTAGCTTAAAAAAGGCTGAATTGTAAAATATGAAATTCATACTTCAGATTCACAATTTACCGATGAAGAAAAAACGAAAAAAAAAATTGTTGGAAAGACTTATTTTCAGAATGATGGTAGTAGAAAACAATATCTGTATGACGAGTACAACAAACATATCTCTCTAAGTAAAGTATATGACATCCATTAATTGCAATAGTTCCTTTGCACTATCTGCCATACTCAAAATTATACTATACAGCAACTCTTGAAACTAGAAGTGTCCATACCTTGATAAGAATCTGCTGGTCTCGGGAGGATACGATAGTTCCGTCAATATATGTCTCCCCAATAAATCTCAAATATTTTCAAAGAAAAATAAGTGCAAAATTAGTTTATCAAGCTATTCGGCAGCAATATTCTTTTTCCTGAAATTCTTGAACAGCAAGAGAACCATGTGAACAAAAGTTATGGTCCATAAACACAAAATCAGGACCTATGGCATTTTGGAACAGCGCATATGGGAAATAGCAATTTCTTCACAGTAATGATCTCCGATCACTGAATCCCTGTTAAAAATATATAACTCCGTTCTTCCATTCATCATCTTATCTACTCTACACAAAAACATTTGGACTGTCACAGCGATCTCTTTTCCTGATGTTATGGGATGGAAACGTGTCCCTACTTCTCCCCATATCAACTAGCATCAAGAATCGTTTGTGAGCAAAAACGACGTTCCCCAGTAAAAAAGACACGATGAAAAAGAAATGTACAGTCTTTGTAAGCATTTGATCATTGTAACTGGTTTCACCGATGGCATCCCATCAATGATAAAACCATTGGAAAAATAGAACAACTTTGAAATTGAATATATGTCATATGAAAAGGACGCGATAATGTTTTTTTTTCTTTCATATTCTTGTATTTCATGCAATTGTCCTTTGGTGAGGAGGGCACAAAAATAAAACAAACACATAAATAATAAAGCACATGAAATAAAATATTTATTAACAACTTAATCAATAATTAAGTATAATAATAGTAATAAGCAGTTTTGTCAAGTATATAATAGATTTTTTTCTTTTCTAAATAAAACCATATGATAAATTATAGGAAAATGTTACCACATAATAAAATAAATCAGTTGATATGTTTCTAACTAAAAAATGACGTTTCAAACAAACCCTCTTGCGTCTTGGGATATTCTGAAGTACAGTGTTAAGAACCTGCAGTTTTGCTTTCCCGCTCATATAGTATCGTCATAAGAAAGAATCTTTTTCAATAATCCATATTGAATGTCACATCAGATATCCCAGAGATTGCCACAAATTTGGTGACCATTTGGCGACTTGCTTCAAATTAGGCGACAAAATGGATAATACCCGAAACTTCGAAAATTTTCTCGATCCGCCCATTAGGAACCGAGATACGTCCAGATGTACCCTGATTGGCCCATTAGCTTCGATCTCCGCCTTCCGGGAACTATAAAAAGCCGGCACTTCCACGTCGATCGAGTAGGTCTCGAATTGGTTGTCCTGAGCTGAGGAGTAGAGTCGTCGATAATAGTAGTAGTATTGGCGAGTGATCTTGAATTGTGTCGTCGCGATGATGGAAATCTGACCGAGTGATCTTCAATTCGTTAATCGTGGGGTCCTGGAGAGTAGTCTGGAATTGAGAGGTGGTGAATAGTAGTCTGGAGTCGCCAAGAGGATACCGAAAACGGCGGAGTGCTGCATTGCTGTGTGCCATATTCTGGCGTCGACTTGCCTTGTGTTGTTGTCGTGAACAAAGCAGTCCTGAACTGAGAAGTAGAAGCAAATTGAAGTAGTGAGTCGGCAGTGAAAGTAGGATAAAACTACGGAAGTTTTAACCATCCAGAGATACCGTAGAGCAAAGGTCCAAGGATCCTGCTGAATCCTGTCTGGCTGCTTTGTGTCATGCGGACGTTATCACTAAGGTTTTATATTTGTGGACTATTCTTCTTATTGTGGGCTACTGTATGCTGTAGAGTGCTGCTGTGTGCTGTCTTGTGTTCTTCTTCCCTATATATATTTGTCGTCTGTAAATATTTATCTTCTGCTGTTGTAAATATTTTTTGTCTATGTGTGCCCTGTTGTCGTGTAAATATTCGTCCCCGTTATATTTTCTACTGAAGAACTAATCATTGTTGTTTATCCTCTACACCATACACTCCACTACGATTAAACGAACCTAATGGAGGGGAAATCTGTAACAACAGCATATTATGTATCCAAAAGTTCAACGATGCGCCTTCATGGGGAAAGATACCTTATAACAATGTTTGAGGATAAATTTGCAGTATAATTAGCGAAATTTTTAGAAAAAAGTATTTTCAAAGTTATTAAAAGATTTATACTAAACACAAAAAGTATTAAAATTACAAAAATCAAAATGGCGATAAAAATATTTTTTTTATCATTCGGTAGTTTTTGATTTTTCTTAATAACATTAACAAAATATATCAAAGTCAAGTTTCTTAAACAACTCTTGATTAAATAAATGAATGCATCACAAAAACTGTTTTCTCACTCATTAAGTAACACAGAAATACAATTTGTCCCAAGGTGAAATTGTCTAAAAGCAAAAATGTCCGAACGTATATCTTACTTCTTCCTTTCGTCCGATTAGACCAGAATTTTGGAACATGTCTCCTATTTGATTATGAAGATCACATACCAAATTTAGCTCTTAAATCCATTCCAGAATTATTTTTATATGCAGAGAGTCTTCCCTCTTATAGATTTTTACAACATTAATTGCATCGGTTTAATCAATTTCCTTTTAGACTTCTCGTGTTCGTAGATCAATAGATTCCTAAATATAATTCTAAACATATATTTTTAGATTGAGATTAATCAAAGATGTGAAGATTTATTTGAATATAGAAATTTAATTGTTTGCCGATTACTGCCATTTCTCATTATATATCAAGCATTTGAGAAAGAAAAAAGAAAGAAGAACGAAATGGAAATGGCATAAAATTACTATTCAAAGAAAAGCATTGTAAAACATGCACGTTTAAAATAATACAGAATGTTGGGTTAAAAAACTAAAAAGTTAATGGTCTGATTTTTTTTTGTAATCCTTATACACTGAAGTGACAAAAGTCATGGGATAGCAATATGCAAATATACAGATGGCAGTAGTATCGAAGCGAAAAAGTATAAATGCGCAGTTCATTTTCCAGAGCTTTCATTTATGTTCAAGTTATTCATGTGAACAGGTTTTTCGTGATTTATGGTAGCACGACAAAAATTAACAGACTTTGAAGGTGGAATGTTAGTTGGAGCTAGACGCATGGGTCATTCCATTGCGGATATCGTTAGTGAATTCAACATTCCGAGATCCACAGTATCAAGAGTGTGCCGAGAGTATGAAAATTCAGGCATCACATCCCATCATGGACATCACTTGCACTTAACGACCGAGACCGCCGACGTCTGTGTAGAATGGTCAATGTTAATAGACACGCAACACTTCGTCAAATAACTGCAGGAATCAATGTGGGACGTACGAGGGACGTCTCCGATAGGACTGTGTGGCGAAATTTGTCTTCCTTGGGCTATGACAGCAGAAGACCGACTCGAGTGCCTTTACTGACAGCACGACATCGCCTGCAGCGACTCTCCTGGGCTCGTGAGCATATCGACTGGTCCCTAGACCAGTGGAAAACCGTGGCGTGGTCAGATGAGTCACGATTTCAGTTGTTACGAGCTGATGGTAGAGTTCGAGTGTGGCGCAGACCCCACGAAGCCATGGACCCAAACTGTCAGCAAGGCAATGTTCAAGCTGGTGGTGGCTGCATAATGGTGTGGGCTGTTTTTACATGGGATTGACTCGGTCCTCTGGTGCAACTGAACCGATCATTGACTGGAAATGGTTATGTTCAGCTGCTTGCACATCATTTGCAGCCATTCATGGACTTCACGAACCCACACAACGATTGGATTTTTCTGGATGATAATGCGTCATGTCACCGGGCCAGAACTGTTCGCGATTGGTTTGAAGAACATTCCGGACAATTCCAGCGCATGATCTGGCCACCTAGATCGCCTGATATGAATCCCATCGAGCATTTATGGGACATCATCGAAAGGTCCGTTCGTGCCCAAACTCCTGCACCATCCACACTTTCACAATTATGGGCGTCTATACAGACAGCATGGCTCAATATTCCTGCAGAGGACTTTCAACGACTTGTGGACTCCATGACACGTCGAGTTGTTGCACTTCGGCGGGCAAAAGGAGGACCGACACGATATTAACAATCATCCCATTACTTTTGTCACTTCAGTGTATTATTCAGTATATCTGTCACAATAATTCTCGGCCACACTCTGACAACAAACTAACGATAGTTACCTTCACGTTGATTCAAAAATTGACTTAACCAACAAAAACACAATTATTTAAACTATCTTGATTTTAACATCTAATTAAAAATCACTATATAAACATATTCAATTAAATGAAAATTGGAAGGCGGGATTTTTGTTAAAATTTCATTTTCGAAAGTGAAAATTCTCCATTTGATTTATTATCTTATCTAGGAGTAAATCAGATTTTATTAGTAAAAATTGGAATAATTACTTTAAACCAGACAATCGCGTATTAGTGAAATAAGGCAACTGAAAAATAGGTTGTCAGTGCAATAAACATGATATTGAGTTGAAGTTCGGACACCTCACTGGCTCTAATTGCTTTGGGGTAAGTTAGAGGAATAATTAGACGTGAAAAGCCCTTCTTTACACTAAATATGGGGATGGGTTGGGACCATGTTAACTGAGAGTCCTCATAAACTGCTATTCTAAACAAAATGGCGGACACAAAATATCTGGAAGTATTCCTCTGATATGGTGTGGAAATTTTGATCGTTCACCAGTTCAAGTGTCGCTCTCGACATTTGGCGACAGTTGAAATCCATCACAAAGAAATCCTCACCTTAAACCTTCATATTAATATAAAATAAGCTAATATGTTTAATTAAATCAATTTTAATTATTCAATAATATGCTTTAATCTGGCATTAATTACTCTGTAAATCTAAAAATGGATCTATGAAAAATCTTTCATAGGGCACATTTGTTGCGTTATTATTATCAAATGAAAAATTGAAATCAATCAAGGATAAGTCATATAACCAGACCGCCACAACAGTAACACTGGCGTGAACTGCGGTTGAGTTCTAAGGGCCAACACCAGCCACGGTACAACCCGACTCGGAGAAAATATGCCCCGCCATCCATGTGAGGAGCCAGATCCACAACCTATTTATGTGGCCTCCATGGTGGCGAGATCCAACCACCATACCGGTCGCATGTCATCATTTTTTCGAGGTGCCTCCGGGGGGAGTGTATCAAGAGTAGATGTATGCAAAAACGGAAGGACTATGTATAAAAAAGATTTATTATGTTGCAGAATTAAAAAGTTTTCAATGGCAGTATAAAAAAAGTTACCTCAATTCGATTAAATGTTAAACATTTTATCATTTAAAAATTTATTTTATGTTTAGCATTTTATCATTTGATAAAATGCTAAACATTAATTTACATTAACATTAGCATTCCAGTTTAAAAGTGTTTTGGTTAGCTCTCATTCGATAATTCATTAACAAATCTTCACTATATAAAAATTTAAGCATCTTAACTTTCCTGGTATCAATTTAATACACCAAATTGATGAATGGAAGTAACAGGAATCTGTACAATGTTTTCAAAATTTATCATTAGTAAAACTCTTCGAAAAATAATTAATAGTTATGAAATATTTGAAAGAAATTCAATTAATTGAACTTGATCGAAAGATACGGTTTTTTATTCACATTCCTTTGTAGAAAATGTTTCATTCATGTGGGTTGTGGAAAGTTGTCATTTTCTTTGTGGTCTTAGATAAATTAATTAAAACAATCATTATTTAAACGAATTAAGACATGACTTTAAATGGTTAAAGAAAACAACGCAGTATAAAATACTTCTTTCAAACGCGAACGCTTCTAATTTTGGTTACGCTAAAAGATAAATAATAAGTAGAAACAAATCGCAAGTGTAATCGAATTTTCGAGAAGGAAATAAATTATATTGATTCTCTGATTAAGAATAGTTAGAAAGATATTTGTTTCTTTGCTACAGAAGTCGTTTTAAGACTAATCAGAATGAAACCCTTGTTTGCACAGAGAAATTTAAACTGAAATCTAATAATGCTTTAGTTGAATTATATAGAATTCGAAAAAAGGTTAATATTTTTGAAGGCTTATCAGGAAATACTGTAATTACAGAAAATTACCTTCTTCACGAGAATTATTTAACTTTATTCAGAAATCTAATTTTCTTAAATTGGAGGGAACACATATGTGACTAATCTATATTTAAACATATTTAGCGATATTAAATAAATTTAAAATAATTAACCATTTATAAGAATAATACGATATTTCAGTAAGAATCTGAAAAAGTATATTTTAATTGCCTTCCAATTAATATTTTAATTAAAATTTCAACGAATAATCAATGTTCAATGGAATGTTTAGTTATTAAAAAACATTTTCGAAGTGTTGCGGCAAATGATTAATTTTCCTATTTTCTTTCTGAAAGGAATTAAAATTTTTGATTATCTATTAACTCCCCACAATTGATAAACCAATTATCAATAGTAATTATAAATTTATTTAATCCCCCAGAACGAAACTGTTTATTCCACAGTGTGAAATATATTTATCGCGTTTTTTCACAAGTCAAAAATCCTAGGATTTACTTAAGGTATTCGGAAATAACTATTTTCTCCCCCCACCATCAAAAATTGTTATCAGTTAATTAGTTTTATGTAAGATGACTGTATGCTTCACTGGATTCTAAAATACTCTACAGGTTCATTGCTCCTACAAAAATTAATATTAGGTGAGATAATAATTCCCAAGGTGTAAAAATAAATGAAAAAAAAAACTGTAAAAATAAATGAAAAAAAAAACCCTGTAAAAATAATGTATTGTAAAAACAGTTTTTCATAATTCCCATGTCGGCGTTTTCTGATCTTTCTAAGCATTTCCTTTTTTCTGTAGGAAACTCTACCAGGATTTTTTAGGTTAATGTCCATGACGTGGTGATTTTTTATTGTGCTTACAGATCTGAATTTGCAAAGAAATTTCAAAGAAAATTATACTTTTTCAAAAACAGAATTGGTAAGACATTGGTATTTTGAATATTTAGAAAGTCCGTAGTTTCAATTGACAACTATTGGTAAGTAAGAAAAAAATGTAGCATAAAAATATTAAATTATTAAAAAACAAAATTTGTTTTGATTACAGCTATTTTCTCTCCCTCTCATCAGAAAATGTTATCAGTTAATTAGTTTTATGTAAGAGTATGTATGTATGTACACTTCACTGGCTTCTAAAATACTCAATAGGTCCAACGCACATACAAAAATCAATATTAATTGTGAAAATAATTTCCAAGGTGTGAAAATTTAAAAAAAAAAACTGAAAGAAAAGTATTAAAAAAGTTTTAAAAACAGATTTTCATTATTCCTAAATTATTCTTTTCTGATGCTTCCAAAACTTTTCTTTTTTTTCTTTAGGAATCTGAACTTGGATTTTCCAGGTTTGCGTCCATATTGTAGTAAGTTTTGATTGCACCTACCAATGTTAACTTTCTGTTGAATTCTAAAGAAAATATTATATTAAAGGAAATTGGCAATTAATTGGTGCTTTGTAAATTTGGAAAGTCTGCCTTTGTAATTTTTTAACGAGGGCTAATATCTGATTTTGCTAAAAACGATGTCATAAGCTGATACTCTGATAATAATTTCTACTACAGATGAAACGAAACACAAAAACTACACGAAATTTTGATATCAAAATAACTTTTCAAATTTATATACATTATAATTAGCTGAAAACGTAATTATTGACATAACTTTATGTAAATCTACATGGTAACTATTGGTATAAATATGTATAAAACTTCATGGTAACTATTGGTATAAATATGTATAAAACTTCATGGTAACTATTGGTATAACTATGTATAAAACTTCATGGTAACTATTGGTATAACTATGTATAAAACTTCATGGTAACAATTGGTATATCTTCATGTGCCGGCGTCCTGGCGTCCCTATACATTTTCGAGTTTTATTTTTCCAAATTTCTTTAAGTTTTTCAGTTTTGTCTCCTTGTGAGTTCTCAATGAGAGTTTATTTTAATACTTTCAGAATTTAATATTGAATCAATAGAGAGAAATTTAACAAATCTTACTTCCATGCATGGTATCAACTGGCAGTAATTTTGAGAAAAACTGTTTTCTCGTTACCATAATATTAATGCTAAAAGATAAAATAGATTTTCTACAAAAATAGAACTTATTTGTTTAGAAAACAAATAAAAGATTGTTTTGTGTAGTATATTGTTTTGTTATACTCTGTTTTCCCCATGCTTGGCATCAAGTTTTTAAGGTAATAAGCATGAAAAAAGTATTAAAAAAATGATCATTGCAAAAACTTACCTTGCTTTTAAATGTGAATGCTTCGGAATATAATGCTAAAAATATTGTTAAAATACCAGTAAAATGTTGCTCTAAGTCATTTTGAAAATGTTCTAAACATTACAAAATTGTATAATCCTTTAAATTGAATTCATCATTTTCATCTAACTATGCTGCCTTTTTCTGCCTATGAATTGCGTTGAAAGATTAATTTTGTGCACGTTTTAAGACACTTAGATTATGTATAGTCTTTAGGGAATGGAAAGTTCGTGGATCAAAAGTGGATTCAATTAAAAATCTTTCACGTATGTGCATCTAGTGCACACTAAATCTGACGACATGAACCAAACATTTGTTGGCGTGGTGTGGAAATTTGGAAAAGAAGGTTTCAGATCAGGTGCCGTTCCTCGATTAAGAAAAAGGACCAAGTTATAAGATCCGTTTCATCATACTTCTAATGTTATTTCCAAAGGGAACATTAATAAATCTAAATTTAATCTTTGAGACTTTATGCATCTCTCATGTATGAAATTTCTTTATTTTCTAAAAGATTCTGCAAACTTTTACCTATCATCTTCAGACTCATAAAATTATTAATAGCCAAACAATTATTTATTACGTGTACTCTACAATTTATTGCATTTCGACTTGTCTCTAAAAAAAGACAGCTTCGAAGGAGCTAAGAGACTTTTATTTGAAGCAATAAAATCAAGTCTTAAATTGTGCAGCTTCATAATCATCAAAATGACAAATAGGGAATACTGTCTTATAGGATACAAAAAATACAGATAAACGAAATAAATCGTAATACAAGCACAAGCACTCGCAGTTTACTTTCTTTTATTCACAGAATGCATTGGCAAGTAGTTGCCTTTTGACCTTTGGGAAACTTTCAAGGATGTACACGAAAAACTTCGTAACATTGTTAGTATACGAGACAACAAGATGATTTGCAAATGTCTTAACTTTTCTTTCTCCAAGAAGTTGACAAATATGTTTATGTTTGTCACCAAATGTGTGTCAGTTTCACTTAGAACTTTTACTCTTTTTTTCCCTTAGTATGTATACGATGGTTAGAGCAGAGAACCATAAACTTTCCTTTTCGTCGTAAAATTCCCGACCAATTCATGATAAACAAAGAGAATTTAAATTTAAAAGAGGATTATTTTAATCAAGATAAAACATTGAATTCTTTTCAAAAATGAAAAGAATAATGGGCAGTAAAATGTTTCTTAAGCATTTACATAAATTGAGCAATATTAACATACTTCAAATCTTTATTTTAAGTTAAAAATCTAGGGATCTACAATGTTAAGACAATAAAGCACTGCCGTAAATGAATAGTATCCTACATTTAAAATTTTAGAGATTCTTATTAAATAAAAAAATAATTATTTGAGATAATCAAATACCATTTGAAATTAAAGAAAGTATATTTAGATTTCGAGTATCCTATTATTGTTTTAGGAGCTAATTAGTAGGGTTGAAAGTTCGTGAAATGTAGGATCACATTAATACTCATTGTATATGTGTGAGTTTGTGGTTGTTCAAGTATGATGACGACGACCTGCTCCTATTAGTTTAGTGCGGAGTTAAGTCTCTCAGCTGACATTTTCGTCATCTGACCAAGGAACACAATTTTACACACAATAATCTTCCTGTACCTCCATATTAATAAATTAAATCTGGGTCAGCATACAGTTTTTGTCTAATTCTAAAATTTTACTTTAAAATATTCTTTAAATACAATAATGCAATTTTAGCATCATTGGACAGCTCCCTTCTAACAGGCTTCTCGTAAAAATAATTGACCTCCCTTAAAAGTCAAGAAAGAGAACATGAGGTAATTTTTGAAAAAAGTAAATTTTTGCCCGAAATGATGTCGACGAAGGAAAAAAAATGTATTTTTGTTTCGCAAAAGGAAATTACTCTTTTGCACTCAATGTGTATTCCAAACCTTTTTTTGGTCGCAATCCTCCTGATGTAGGAGCGATATAGTGATGGTTAGGAAGCACAATTTTTATTAATCTAAGTTTTTTTTTTCTTTTGAGGCAATATAAAAGACAGGTTTTGCCACTCTAGATGCTGATGTTGAAGAAATGAATTCTTAAATAAGCGATGTCATGTGTAATGCTGCAGATGCCACATTAAGAATCCTAGGTGAAAACAGAATATCGCTTCGACATTCTCTGAGCTACCTATGAGGGGTCACGGTGGCAAGATCTCCTCTTCGGAAACGGTGGGTTTGAAGTTCGAAACTTGATTCTACCAAAGAACTGTCGTGTAAGCGTGCACAGTAAATCCGTCGAAGCCAAACGTTCTCCCTCGGGAAAAATGTAAAAGCTTGAAAGGGGTTGACAGTTCAGTCGCCATCCACGTAATAGATTCAAAATTATGAGATCCATCCTAAAATAGCCCTTGTGTTTCCTTAAAATGGGACATTAATATAATTGAACTGATATACCAAGGGAACATGGAAATCTATCGAAATACATGGCCTTATTCAATGCCTTCTTACAATACTTTCCAATGATAATATGTATCTAAACAAACATATGTATAATTTTAGTGGAGAAAATTTTTCCTGTTAGGAAAAGCCTTTGTTCTCCATCTATATATAAACAAAGCTCTTAGTTTTCGTCAGAAAAGATTGACTGAAACATTTACAAATATTTATAAGTTTTTTATTTATATAATTGTTTCAAATTGCCAAATAGAATTTTTTCCCTTTAGATTCAAATTAATTTTCTTGTTTTCAACTGATTTATGTTTTTGGTTACATATCCCTTAGATAAAACAGATTTTCAAAACTGAATTTCACATTAACAGAATAGAAAAAAGAAATATTTAGTGGCAAATTATACGCCAGCCGTCTTCAAGTTTCCTACTTACAGTACTTTTAACACTTTGTAATAGTTTTCCTTCTCTCACATCTTCATCTCGTATCACCAAAGAGATTAGTGCAGTTCAAATTGATTCGTGTACTTAAAACCTTAGGCAGGCAGCGATTTGGTCCAGATTCGTCTTGTTCTTCTTCTTCTTCGGAAAGAGAGCGAGCTTCCCTTTCCTCATTCCAGAAATCCCATTCTCCTTTGCTATCCAATTATTTGTCCTTCTGTTCTCTAAACTAATTTAATTTTAGTGTTGTTTAGATAGAATCGCAAGTTTCACTCGCTTTATAAATTCTATCATCTACTCAGAGTAATTGTTATGTTCCCACAGAAATTGTGGGCGAAAGCTGCAAATCTGTATTAAAAACATCGTACTTGTTGAATAATTTTTACTTCATTTGAACACATCTAGTGGTAATTAGCTTTCATAATGTTTGTTCAAAATAAATTCTAACTTATTTTTAAAGTGATTTTGTGTTAATAGTTTTTATATCGGGATTCAAAAATACGCTTATACATAATACGCTGACTATCGGAAATAGGTTCTCTGAAATATTCACGCATGCTCTCCAATAATAATCTTATCTCTTTCCCCCTTATAAATTGGGAACCTTGGGTGTCTACAAAGGTCTTGCAAATCATTAGTGAACAATAGCTATGAAAATAAATTCTTGGCGTGAATTTAAAAATTTTAATGAATCTCTTACTGTACCCGTTTTTTCCCGAACTTTTGAAATCAAATATTACAATAATATATTTAAATATTACAGAACTACAGCAGTAGTCATAAATTCACGTACCAAATTTCACTGATTAAAGTCATTGTTTTTATAAGTTTTTGCTCTAAAAGCATGCCAAGAAATAGACTAAATGTTTGCTCTTTAGACTTTGAAGTTATCTAGTTCAGTTGTACGTAAACAGCAAGTCCGACATATTTTCTCTCGGTGCATTTTATTTAAAATTTGACAGAAATCTACAAATTTGATCTGAAATCTACATACCGAATATCACCCAATTACCTCAAAACATTTTTGTGTCATCGCGTTCATAGGCAGTCATAATCCAAAAAATATAAACTCATTTTTTCAATTCAGGGAAATCTAAAATGTGAATTTACGTCAAAGACTCAAGTTCGAATTTTTTTTACTCATACAATACCGTTTCTATACATCGTATACGAGAAAATAAAAATGTGATAAATAAATATAGATATAGATAAAAAATATAGATAAAAAAATATAGATAATAGATAAAAAATAGAATATAGATTTTAAAAAAGTATCCGGATATGTTCAGATTTCTACATTTCTTTTCAATTTCTTACCAAAAAGTTAGCTGAATTGTCTTTTAGTTTCTATCACGCAAAGAATGTGCTTGAACTCTCTTTTTATGGGAACATTAGGCCACGAAATCATCTTGGAGACCGAACAATTTATGAAGAATATTTAGACGTCTCTTTTCACAAAAAAACTATCAAAGATCTGCAATTTTCATTAATATCTTTATCACTCTTCATTCAAGCTGTTTTAATTCATTTTGGAAAACCAAAAACTTATTCATCCTTTGATTTAATGAATGGACTCTTACATCAAGAACAGCGTTTCTGAACAATTTTTAATTTACTCCTTGAGCTGTCATCACTACTATACTCATTCCGACCCCACCAGATTAAGCACAAATTTTAACATCTATAATTCCACTTTGAAAGAAAGTTAGGAGTTTATTTTAAAAAATATGGATAATGAAAATTATAATGGAAAAAATACAGAATTTTGAAGATTACCCTTAAAATAGAGCAAGAGATGTATTGCGAATCATTTCAACTATTAATTCTTGAATGGCTGTATAATTAGTTTTTCAAATCATAATTTCTTGATAATATTTTTGAGTAAAGTATGCATGTATTATTGTAAAGACTCAGAGTTTTCATATGGCTAATTTAAATATGTAATACAATATACTGGATATACTCTGAAATTTTGTAAATAAGCAAATTAGAATCAGTATGACGACTAAAGATTGATTATCCCTGTTTCTACACTTAAGTAAAATTTTCCATCTTAAAATAGCCCTGAATTTTCCATTCACTTTGATAAGAATTACTGAAATATATCTATTATTGTTAAATATAGGAAAGTGGTAATGTTCTTCTTGACAGGTACTGATCCCGCTGACAAAATGTAGGTGAAAACTCAATTAAATTCATTTATTGAAAGCAAAATGATGAATTCATTACTATGAATTCAATTTAATTATTTTGATACTTCATCATGATATAAAATTTGAAAATGTCAGATATAACAATTTCTTTCATTTGTGTTCTTACTTTCATTCCATCTATCTGTATTCAATCTATTCAATATTGCATCTTTTTCTCCACGTATTCCAGAGTCCATTTCTCGTATCTGTTGTAAAAAACGTGCCTAAGATGTGAATTGAATATATATTAAAGCGTCATAGATGGATGATGGTAAGCCAAGGATTATGATATAAAATAAGATTCGTGAAAATTGTGCCGACATCCTGAAGTTTATAAAAAGAAAATAGATGACAGTTCAAAAAGATATGAAAGGATATAAATTTCTGCAAATTGAATGAATTGTTATACTTCAAAAGACTCACTGCAGGAGAGAAATGGAAGCAAGAACAACGTATTAGGGTCCTTTTAAATACAACTCTCTCGACTAGAATGGTTGATACGATATTGAAAAGTTCAGATGTCATAATGGACCAAATAAAAGACCTATTCCTGCTCATCATATGAAGACATTTCAAATGCCTCACGTTCGTGACTTTATATCATGTAAAAAGACTAAATACTTTTCTCCCCTTTGAATTATTTAAATTCATCTATGAATGCGTCTTTCAGTTTGTTGTTGATGGCAGCTAGTTGAGGTTTTCTGAAGAAAAGAATGGTCGAATAGATCTGGGAAATCCTCAATAACACCGATCGTGACTGAAGAAGCACCCTTTATCCCTTCCTTCGGATAGAGAAGATAAGACTACTCACTTTTCGAGAGACGCTCGAACTGTGATGAGCTAGACGGGATTTGGGATTTGCAGACTCTTCTTTTAGGAATAGTAACTTATCTTCTTGATGTAGATTGAATATCATATTCATGCAATATTTCATAAAAACATTAAACATCAACTCATCCGCAAACATTAATATAATCTAAATAGTCGAATAATAAAACATCTAATGTTAACTGATTAATTGTTACTTTGTGTTCACACATAAATATCAACATGTTAATCACAGAATTTGCATGGAAATTGAACTAAAATATTATTTCAGTTGATATACATTATGTAATTAAAAGCGTCTTGTCACCTTTATATTTTATTTATACTGCAGATATGTTGATTTTCAATATGAAACAATGTCTCATTTAGTATGCATTCACGGTTGCCACTCTAAGAGGAATATTTTACGCTAGAATTGGATTTTTTTAACAATCGTATTCCATTTTTAAAATGAAAAATTATAAGATCTATGTCGGAGCTGGTGCACATAAACATAGTGGCCAAGCTGCAATTCAAAGTTCTTATTCATCCCTCATATATTTTATGGATTTAGATCCTGACTCTCAGTGGGTCAGATAGATTCCTCGATATTCATGCATTTTTTTTAATATAGTGAGGTATTTTGAATGTAATGAGGACAATAATTCATACAAATATTTAAATACCTTTTTACAGTCTACATTCTTGGAACAGCATAGTGAAATCATTTTTTGTTTCAACAGAATATTGCGTTTGTTTTGAGCTGTACGAAGCTAATTTAATGAGGCTAAAAATTGAGGATGGTGAAATTTCGAAATACAGCGTTCACCAGCTGATTAGTTTCTATGACATCATGATTTTGATGCTATTTATCTTTCGACTATAGATGCTATATTTCTTCGTTGATCAGAAATAACTTTTCTCTGGTGATGAACTCTGTCATTCAGAATTGGTTCAATAACCTAAACACAGCCATAACGGGCACTCCTAATCACAGAACGTCTCATTTGAGTTTCAAACTCTGAACAATTAGCCGTTAGATTTTAATGATAGAAATCACATTTCTATGGATAAATATTATATAATACTCCAAAACGCTTTTACCTTGAAAGGTTTAATTTGGAATTCGGTCTTAGCACGATATTTGAAGTTTTTGGTCAAATTTTGTGTGAAATCCATTTACAGCAAATTCACTCTCCATCCGGACTAGTACAAGCGAATATGACACCACAAGTAAAAGAGTAAAATAAATTTGTTGCATATTTCAAACATATAAACGAGTAAATCTGTATTTAATTTGAACCAAATCCGTTAAGATAGTGATCAAATTTTGTCTTATACATTGGCATGCATGGAAACACTAACTCATAGACGCAGTGGTTTAGATGTATGGAATTGGGTACTAGATATTTTTCGTAAAATTGCTGTTCTTTGTGAATTTTTTCCTTTATGAGATTAATAAAAAAATCCTTCCAAATTGTATTCTCGGTTTCCTTCACTATACTATTAGCACATAAAATTCTGACTTATGAAGAGAGTAAAAAATTCAGACTTAAATAAGACTGAAAATATTAAAACTCAGTATTAGTATCACTCCCGCTTTGTTAAATATCCACAGTTTTTTTCTGTTGGAGAGAGATAATATGTGAAATTTTCAGGGAGATCATTATATCTGATTAATTAATAATCAATCAAAAATGGCGATAATTTATTTATTTGCAGTATTTATATATTTTAAAAGAAAAGTGCATTAAAAATAACAAAAATTTCTGCATGAAAAAAATATTAATTAATTTTGTATTTTAGCAGCTTCATTCGATTAGGAATCTATAGAATTAAAACTATTAATAAAATATTTTCTGAAAGACGGAAATTTTCCATGAACTTAATAAATTATTTTGCTTAAAATTATTTGAAAATTAAAAGAAGAAAAATTCTGAAAAATGAAAGAAATTATAATACCTTAACGTTTCTGGGAGAAAAGAATAACTTTCTATAATAAATGGCATTTTTTTTTCTAAAAAACTACTTTAGTAGATCTTTGAAAGATAGATCGAGCATCATTCTTCAATAAAAAGAGGAGTAAGACAACCTGTAAGACAAAAATTTTCAAAGTTGAATTGCAACATAACTTAAATAATGTTTATATATAAAACATTTGCAATGAATCACATGTCTGGCAATCGTTTGGATTTACATTAATCATTTAGATTATAAATAACTTACACAATGAAAACGACTTCTTCATGGCATTGTTTACAATTTTTTTTTCAGCTGTTCAAAAGTTAAAGTTCCATTTTCATTCATTTCTGTTCAAATAAATTGTTTCATTTCCCCTTCTAATTACGAAAGAAAAAAAAAAAGAAAATAGAAGTTTAGATACTATATCTTTTAAATGTAATATTCGATTGAAAAAAAGGGCAAAACGTACGGTTTATCTTAACAAACACATGCATTTATTATTTTACTGAAAACACTTCATTGGATGTCTATGAATTTCAAATTCAACTTAGAATCTTTCAAATGTGTACTCCAAAACTGATAACATAGGTGATCCGTTATATTTTATACGCTACTGAATGAAACAAATTGAAAAAATGTGTGTATCAAAGCAACATGCATTGAATGATAGTTTGGGCTCGAAACCGCTATTCTCATACAATCGAAAAATTTACTCGGCAAAGAAAAACTGAAATTATATAGAAGAAAGGTGATTTAACAATATACCCACTCTTTAAATTTCAAATTTATCACATTATGCTCAAAATTTCTTCTCTTATATGATAGAAAACCAAGACTGTTCTATAAATTTGCATTTCCATATTTTGCAAAAGAAATTTAAAAAATAAACATTTTTTGATGGACTGAAAAAAAGGATTAAAAAAAAAAGACAATGAAAAATTAAAGCCTGTGAGTTTCTAAAAAATTCTAGTTCAGCAAATTCGAATGTTCAGCTTTAAATATTTTAGAGGTGAAACATTTACAGAAATTAAACACTATCGTTCTATTTTAATAAATAAAATCATGAGAATTTAGTTTTATAAAAACGGGTAGCAAATCCTACATTTGATAAATCTCACAAAATCCTAATATGAGATAATAAAAAGTAAATACAATGAAATTACTTCTATTTTCACGATCATAAGGTATAGCAAAAGTCATTTGTTGGAAATTCGTTTTAAAATGTAAAAAGGCAGATATTTTAGAATGATTTTTCTGATCAAGAAAAACATTCATATACCAACATCAGGAATATTAAAATAAAATAAGCATTAAAGTATAATATGAATTGCTTTCTTCTCCTCGTGATATTTTTTTTCATTTCCCTTTCATAA
Organism: Argiope trifasciata; assembly: GCA_026543055.1. Classification (NCBI taxonomy): domain Eukaryota; kingdom Metazoa; phylum Arthropoda; class Arachnida; order Araneae; family Araneidae; genus Argiope; species Argiope trifasciata. The sequence continues at coordinate 1,523,534 of JAPMOQ010026707.1, read as the reverse complement.
GTTTATCAGCTATACTTCCACCACAGTCTTGTCAAAAATTGATAATAAATTAATAGTTTTGCCAAAAATAAAAAAAATACTTATATAAATATAATGTGTTTACTTAACCTTCCAGCGGGAGCGCGTATGTGAGAGATACACTAGAAATGAATTTCGTTTTGTATCTTTATATCTGGTAGCACTGGGAACGCCAGTCTTTGGCTATTTGTCCCCCTCCCTTTGACCTACTTTCAGTTGTCATCGTTAGTTTCTGGCGTTAATAGGTCTCTTTCAATCAGATATTTGTATTTCAGAGATACGCGCGTTCATGTAAGTTTTTATTACATCTGATTTTGTATGATTTTACAATAAAATCAGTATTGTTTTAGACTGGCGACAGCTGTCAAATGCACTTACGAAGGAAAATGTTGAAAAAAACCACATCTCTAAAAAGTGAGCTAAAATTAAAGGTGCTAAAGAGAAAAGCCGAACTAGGCATTGAATTGGAAGATGCGAAGTCAGGGAAAAAATCCTGCCAAAAAGAAAAGTGGACTAGAATCACGAGATTCAGTTGTGAGATTTGACAGAAATTTATGTTTGGAGCACACTAAACACATTTCCTCACATTGTAAAGCTGCAATGAAATAACAATGAAAATACTTTCTTCCTTTTCATATCTAACATTCAATTACTTTTTCCATTTCATACATAAATTCTGTATTTTTGCACTTCTATATTTTATATTCAAATTGTTCTGTCAAAATATCGACAATTTCATTTATATTATTTTTAAATCAATTCAGTTAACCTGTGGTCATTTTATATTGTTATTGCAATATATGTTTATATTGTTTCCGCTTCTTTTTAAATAAAAATATTTTAAGTGATTATAGTTATTAATCCTAAGTTATTTACAATATAATTTTAACAGTTACGCTTTTGAAAATTTACATTTTACTATAGCGTATGTGGGAAATACGCGCGACCATTTATGTTGGTATGACGGCAGCGCCCGCTGGAAGGTTAATAATATTTCGACCATTTCTTTTAACAATGAATTGACAATTCATTACAAATTAAAATTTTACTGTGAAATTTTATTTGCAAGTTTTATCGCTAAAAATTTCAATGGGATATTTGTCATCCTTCTGAATTTTAAAATCTTTCGTTTCAGTGAATTTTGTAGAGCGCAGAATAGAATGTAGTCTTAAATACCAAAACAGGCTAGATAGGTTACGGGGTGAGGTTCTCCCAAGGAAGCTCTTATAGCATCCACCGGTTGGCTGAAGACATGTGATCTACTGTTATTTTAGTCAAAGGCCACATCTTCGCGATTAATCTATTCAGGATACTTTTGGTCAATGGCTTGCTCCAAATTGCTCCTATATTTAGCTGAATAAATTGGTCATTTAGGTGGCAGAAAGCCGTAATAGACAATGACTTTCCAATCTAACTATCAACAGAGCATAATTTTCTAGGAATGGATATGGGCTTTTGAGGTGGTTAATGACGGATAGAATAATTCCATTGCCATTTAATTTAACATTAATGTAGATTATCCATTTCTCGAAGTCTATTATTATCCATTTCAAACACTTTTTCATTGTGTTTAAGTAATAAACAGATATTTGAATAGAATCCTTTAAGGTTTTCTTTTAATTTGTAGCATACTCGTATATCGAGGATATTACTAAACTCAAAGTCCACCAAATTCACATATACGGCTAAATTCGAGTGCTAATATTTTTATTATTCATTACCAGAGCCTTAATTCGGTTGGAATTAACAGCGGCGGGTTACGAACATAACAAGTCTTAAAGGGAAATTCCTACAGTCGGAATTTTGCAAACCATTTAAGCATTTCCTCTTCATTTAACTGCATTGTTTACATAAAGTAAATACTGATATTCATAAAAAATTTCGGCTATCAGATTCCGGAGAATAATCACGTTTCGGATCTCTTGCAGTCAGAAAAAAAAACAATTTTCGAATTGCATCATCTTGTTTTTATTATATGAATACAATTATTCAAAAAAAGCAAATATGAATGAAACTCGGTATTTTGTGTTTTCACCTAAACGGCAAATTTGTATGAAATTTTAAATAAAACTATCAGCGGTATTAGAATAATAATTTTAATACGCTATTTTCTTCGCTATGCTATGGTTATAAACAAAACACTATCGTTATTTTTAGAAAGCACTTGATTATTAACGTTTAACGAAAGTTTTACAAAAATTTAAATGATTTCCTTTTCTTGTGTGCACGTTTCCTCTAAATTTCATTTAAGAAATAAAATTAATTTTAAATAAATTCGTCGTTATTGCCCGATTCGACAAGTGATAATAACAAGTGCTTTTGTTTGTGTACAGACTGCCTTGGTTTGAAGGAATTATTTAAAAAAATCTCAAAAATCCCGGAGGAAAAAGGCTTGTTTTGCCAACTTTTTTCATATTATGGCAATGCAAAAATTGTAAAATTCAGATAGAAATTCTTGAAAATATCGCCAAAATTTGATAATTATAAAATAAAATCAGAAACAAACAACCATTAGATGATAGAATGGCATAATTCAGTAAATACAGCTTAAAAAAGATTCTACAGTATCTCTTGAGATTGTTTACTTGCATTTGACATTATTCCTGACATTTCTATGCTCTTTACCTTTCTACGACACTGAACATCTACCAGATCTAATATCTTCCAAATCAAAAACGTCATCTTCTGATATTCGTTGAGGATAAAATTTCTTTTTGCTCTAAAATTTTCTTTCTTCATAAAAGTTTTGGAAATTAGACCTGAGGCATAGAGAAAATGAAAAGGAAAAACTTCTGCCCGGTGAAAAAGATCTTGGAAGGAAATTGCTTTCGTTGACTCTTAAAAAATTTTGAATCTTATAAATGAATCAACAGCTTGAAGATAGAGATAAATCCGAAAACTGAGTTTTGAGATAAATAAAAAAGGTATATTTTATTTATTTATTTATTATTTTCTTATATAACTTCTGTAGAAGATTCTTTAGATTAACTCACCATTCTAGTACCTTAGGCAAGTCAGAGAGCTGTCCTCAAAGAAATAAGATGGCATTAAAAATTGTGGATTTGTCCGTTTAGTCAGATTGATTTTAAATGAGGATAAAAATCGATTTTTCAAAAAAGGGCTTTTGCTTTTATGAAATATTAATACTAAAACTTATATAGTACATTTCCATATTACTAGGATGTTTTGAAAGAAATACGTGCTCTGAAAACTACCCTTAACTTTCTACGTTCTCTGCAGTTGCTGCAATAGTTCTCTCAACATTTTTACGAGTTTTTTTTTTCTTTTTTTTCGGTAATATGAAATGCATGTATTTATCTTGCTTTCACTTTGAATTTTCTGTTTTTTTTTTATTGAAACTTTCAGCATGGCCCTTTTACTTTTAAAATGTAGAATACTCGTGCTCTGCTTTTAAAACAATAACTTATTTTACTCCAAATCATCAATAGACATTAACTTTCTTTGCTTTTAGATTTAGTTAGATGAACATTTATTTAGTAAGAGATATATTTTTTTTTGCAATTAGATATAAAAAATGATAATTTTTTTCGAGTAAGAAAGTGCCTTTACTGTTTTTACACTATTAAGTGACATTCCTTCTCAAATAAAAATCTGTTTAGTACCATTATGTTTAAAACAATGAATACACTAATATTTGACATGATTATTTATTTTACTGCTACCTGTCCTAAAACGCAAACGCTTTTTAGCGTAAAGTTCTCGGTTTTTCTGAAATTCTTAAGTATATTTTTCTAAAGATGAATAACTATTTTCTCTTATGTGAAGAAAGTTATGAAATGAAAAGAAGTGATAGTGTCATTTGCATTCAACTAAGATCGACACATGTTCAAAACAAGGACAAAAATCCACGACACATTGTATAATGTGATATCATGCTTTTTTGTTATAAACTATTTAAAAATGAATAAACTAAACAAATATTTGTAATCTTACCTTTAATTCTTGGTTTTTTTTAACTTACAATAACAGTATATAACAAACATTTGGTGAAAAAAAAATTAAATTCCAATTTTGACACTTGTTACTTTCTTTAAATTACTAATCTAAATATAGATGCTAGAATCGAATCAGAGTTACTCGATTATAGCATAAATTTTTAAGCATGATATCCAGGCTATAATTTAGTCTCATTTTAGAATTAATTCACGTAGTATAACAAAAATTAATGAAAACCTAAGCAGGATGGCACGGGCCGCTACTTTAATTCCTCATGTATTAATCCTTTGAATATGCTTCAAATTACAAAGACCGTTTAAAAGATTCAATATTTTATGCAATCGATTAAAATTTTCATGGTTTTACTTTTTTAAAACATGAAATTAACTTTTTTATACTGCCCCTCAACACAAAAGATATCTTATTTTTCTTGTGAATAAGATGTTCCCCATACTCTAAGTAATAATAAAAAATTCTCTTTGAGAGATTGAACGTTAAGATAGATTCCTTTTTGTCAAATTTAATGTTAGTAAAGTGCTTTCAATTTTTATGCAAGGTCCATTATATGCTATAGCACCTTTAGGGAGATAATAGCAAAGCGTAAAATATATTGAGATACTCATATGGGGAGTTATATTACTGCTAGCCTAACCTTTAAAGAGCGGCATAATTTAAAAAAAATTATCTCGACATTCATTTTTTTAAAAAGGTAATAAAAGCTACATTTTTCTTGTATAGAGAAGAAATCTTCACTCTTCACCAATATTTCCATTCTCAATATGCTTGAGGATGAGACTATTTGTCTGGGAGAAAGCAAAATAAAAGGTAACAGCTGAAATCTTTTTAACAAAGAGTTATATCTCCATGTTGAACAGTCATTAACGAGAGTTAATAGTCAAATTTTTATCGGATACTTCTTAAAATAGGTATTAGCTCCTCTCCCAGGCCATGGTAGCCTGATAGTAAGGTCGCGAAACCGCAGAATTGCAGGTTCGAGGCCCGATTCCACCGAAGAATCGTCGTGTAAATGGGTCTGGTGCACGTTAAATCCAACGGGACCAAACCGTCCTCCCACTGGTGTGATGTGGAATTTTTGAGAGGGGGTACCAGATCAGGTGTCATCCTCGTCCTTTGACCATGGCTCAAAATTACCAAAATAACCCTAGTGTTGCTTCAAAACGGGACGTTAATATAATTAAACTCAAGACCCTCTTCCTATGCATGATAACTATGGCTCCTGGGCAAGGCCATGAACACCAAAAGCAGCACACATTAGCTTTTCGTACTTCTTAATATAATTATGAAAATCGACTGTGAACTTTTTGCTGATTACACACAAAATATGACATATAACAATTTACAATTTTATTGACAAGATCATATGCTAAATTTCCTTGATTTAAATCGTTTTAATAACACTGTGACTGTCTATAAAAGATCTCTAATAAATTTGGTTTAAAAGTTGATAAAAGTCATCACTATAAATGTTAAATTACATTCAACATATCTCTTCAGCCTTTTTTGACATGTTGCAGATAGAATATCTCTTTGAACTTAAACAAAGAGACATTTTCATTGCTTCCAAAGAGATTTCTTTCAAAATTTCATTGAAGTTTATTAATTTAGTGCACATATCAAATATAAAACATTATATGTCCAGATAAAATGTTTTTCAGTTATCCTGCTTTAAAAATACGGTTATAGTTCAAATCTAGAGAAATTTGAAACATGAAAATTCGTCGAAATTCGAAGATAAATTTTTTGCCAGTAAAATTACTTTTTCCTTATATATGTCGTTTCGATAATGTAGGAAGTACGATAAATGCTAAACTTTAAATCGGGAACAGCTATGAAAATCTTTTAGAAGAAAACACTACATTATTTATTACTTGGTAATAATTCACTAAAATGAATTCTGTCCGTTTTCAATGTGAACAGATTAATGTCAGAATGAAAATTTTCATCATCTTTGACCAGGGTGAATAATTGCATTTGGTTTTCACCTTCTCTACAATAAAGCCAGTCTTCTTTTCAAACTACTCTAAATATCATGTTCAAAAAATAACTCCGGCAAAGTTATTATTACAAATATAAAAAAGAATATGCCTCGAAATGCAATCCATTATTTTAAATAAATATAATTTGTTCAAATATAAATATTCAAGCCAAATAATTTAAAACTGTAGATATTTTTTAAAAATTTATATACAACTAAAAAATATAATTCAGTGTTTCAGACTATTATTTTTGTCGTTTTTCATCTTCAACGTCAAGAATCTTCAATTTCCTTTTCTCTACAGGAATAACTCATCAAGTAGGACTACTAGGTTTCTTGAAGAACTCTTTGTACATTTCGTTTTCCCTTAGTCCATGTGTGAATTCCCATGATGATTTGTGCCACTTTTTTTAATGCTGCTTTTAATGTTGGTTAATGTGTGTACTTTTATTTTGTAACACCTCTGTACATATCCATCTGCTTCAATTTAGATTTGTTTTAAAGTTGAGATTATTTTGAGTAGACTATTTGTTTATTACTTTAATTCATTGCTCCTTCCACTGGGGGACACTCCAAAAATGAGTATGAGAAGCTTCGAATTGGGTGGTTGGTTCTCGTCATCCTGGTGGGATCAGAAAAGGGGGAAACTGGATACCTCCCATCAATGAACGGGACGTTATTCGCATGGGAAGGATTGTATTGTGGCCGGTGATGGTCCTTAGGACTCAACTATATCACCCGCCTGAGTTGCTGCCACGATTATTCAGTCACTCAGTTTTATCCGTGTGCCTTATTCGGGGAGGGGGAGTCCGAATAGTCAATTTGTGAATAATTCGGTGCTCACTGCTCTGAAAAAACAACTTTTTAAATATTTTTAGAGTATCTCTTGGAAAGTAATATTGCATGATATCACCACTTTCATGTCTTGAATTTTGATTTACATGTTTATTGTTACTTTGTTGTTCTTAGATAAATGAAGTTTTCTAACAGTCTGAGCGCTTTCATTCGTATTTTTAATTTTCTTTTATTTGGTCGCTTTTGACAGTATGCTGACCATATATTTATTAAAACCTTCAAAACCAGTATCTAATTTCATAAATATCACTTAACCGTAATGCAAACTTTTCATTCTCATTCCAATTCTTCCGATATGGATTTTCAATAGATATTTTCCATTTACTCTGACGTTAATAATCAAATATTATCAATTTTATAACAATTTATTAATAAATTTTAAAACTCAAACTCGAAATACTCTTGTGTAGACGTTAGTAATACCAGTGTCAACTCCTATAAAACAGACTATAAATTAAAACTATAAAGAACAGTTGATTTGGATAGAGTGTTTAATAAAATACTAAAATACTATTTAAAAGGGAAAAAATATATAAATAGGTTGTTATCAGCTGGCAAAAACAAAATAAGTGAGCCAGTCTCTGAGAAAAATTAGGATTAAACCTTTTGTGTTTCTGTATAAAATCATATTCATCACTAATATCCATTAAACGGAAAGTCCTGAGCTGATGGTATTAAGGTCCTGTGTACAAACTTCAGACTAGAAACAGCCGTAAGTTTCGATATTTTTCTTTATTCTTGTTCTAGACCAGTAGAACTTCTTTTGCTATCTATTTCCCGTAAGTTACTCAATTCGGTGTTCATAATTCTATTTCTTTTTTCAAATGTTAGTTCTTAAAATTTCGTGTGCTTCTGATTTCTATTTGTAAAGTTGATAAGGAATTTTTTATTCGATATACGGGGTAATTTTAAAATAACTTTATCGATCTAAACTTTAAAACACTATGTTTGGTAATGTGACTGAAATTCAGTTCTAGAATCAGGTGAACAACCAAAGAATCCCTTCTTTTTTTGCATACATAGATAATAAGTTAAATTTCTTGTAAAGTTTACTAGCATTATGTATTGAATGGAGTTTGCATTTGAAAGCTTTTAATTTGACTATTGATTCAAAAATTCTTTAAAACTGTTACAAGCCCAGATGGCAAAGTATTTCACAATATTGCATTATATTGTATTCTTCAATATTGATTGTTATATATTGTATTCTTCAATATTGATTGTTATATATTGTATTCTTCAATATTGATTGTTATATATTATATTCTTCAACATTGATTGTTATATATTGTATTCTTCAATATTGATTGTCCTAGTACTCTTCAATATATAATAAGAATATTATAAACTTTTGCGGAGACTGTATAATATCACTGTGTGATTGTATGTTTGTACCAGAATGATACTCAAATTATTAATTTTATATTATTAGTTCGTTGTGTTTCCTAATTGCATTCACATACATACAAACATATAAAGCGAAAGATAGTCAACAAATTTATAATTTGGCATTTAGATCATCTATCAAATTTTATTTACCTACCGTTTTTACATTTTTGATTTATTTTGTTCGTGAACAGATAAACATGAGTTATATACTTTGGCGAATTAATTGAAAATTAGATTCCGATATGTTGTTTTGATGAAAAGAAGGAGTTCTAAATTTCACTTATCTTGCTTATCCCGATTTTTCAGTTCACTTGCTGACAAATCCTCGAATATATAATTGTTTTAGTTTGGTTTGGTTTTGTTATGTTAACTTCCCTTTTTGAAGCAACACTAGAAGCATTTCAAGGCGTAATTTTGAACTGCGGTTAGATGACGAGAATATCATCTGAATCGTTACACCTTTCTCCAAGCTTCCTCATGACACCGATAGCAGGACTTTCCGCCAAACGGATTTAGCGTGCATTGGCTCCACTTACACTGTTTTTCTACTGTGCAATCATAGACTCGAACCTTAAGTCCTTCGGTAGTGAATCCGAAACCATATCACCAGGCATATTCGACCCTTCGAACGGATAAACAGACAAACAGTTAACTATTTTACGACTTTGTTTCGAAATTTGATACACTTTATAATTCTGGAGAAAAAGAAAGTGACATATTTTATTCATAAAAGTAGGATATTTTTCCCTTGTTCGCGTACACTTAGACAGACCTCCAGTTGACAAATTTCTTCCAAGCGTTTAATAAAATTTTGAATTTTGATAGAAAACGTCGTACTATATTTCACTTTTCAAATTTTTAGGCTTTTGAATGATCGTGTTCACAATCATAGAGTTATGCGGTACTTCAAACTTTCATATTTTCTATTTCAGATTGGTCTAAAATTAAATTCATTAAAAATTTGAGACGTAAACTTTAGACGATTTTCATTATCTCTATAATTCGTTTGCGAGAAAAAAAAGCCCAAATTCTCACGTTTGACAAAATTAAGAAATATTTAAACAAATGGTTAAAAAAATTAAATTGAATTGAAATGGTTTCTTAAGCATAAAAAACCAGAACAAGTCACAGGTAAAGAAAAAATATTTTGGAATTTGTTTTCAAGTACACAGACTTACTACCCGAATCGTACTAGTCCAAAACTGATAAGGCTAATTTACCTATAGTAAAATCTTTTATCTATCTGAAGCAATCGAATAGAGCGGAGCAAATGGTTATACGCAACCAGGGGACTATCTTAGGATTCTTTATACAGACAAAAGATTAGTGCAAAAGATAAGACAAGATTAGTTCGTCTATGTCAGTATCAATTAAAGCCAAAATTGATCTGCTCTCTGCTTTACCCACGAGAGGCATCAGATTTCCTGCGTAGCTTCGAAAGCTAAAAGCAATCAGACTCAACAAAGGAAATCGACACTCCCACATAATTAAGAACCGATTATGATTTCACTTTTAATGAAAAGAGTCGGAGTTACTGAGTGATAAAGAATATGAAATAATTTTTTGTCTATTTTTCTTTGAAAAGAGAATAACATTTCATTATATCTTGAAAATTTTGTAACTTTCAACAGAGTACTGTTTTATATAAGTGGCACTGTCTGTACGCTGTCATGATTTTAGACTCTATACCTCAAAAATGCCTACCTCATACTACACGAAATATACTTTTATATGTATGAAAGGGAAATTTCTAACTACCATTATAATTTCATGATTAAGAAGCGCATTTTAAATGCCACTTTTAATAGCAGATGTTTCCATTATTTTCATAACCGTATGTATGAAGCATTCAAAGTCATACATAGGCAGGTGTCCTGACACCCTGAATTCAAAGTTTTTTGAGTGTCAGTATAAACTTCCGTCATCCGTTAAGTCATTCAATCCTGTCTTCTAAATTCAGATTGATAAATTTCTAAGAAAATGATTACTGATATTTTTTTCCTTATAAAAAGATGGAACTTTTTTTTATCCGAATGCAAATAAAACTAAAAGAATTCTGTTTTACAATTGCATGGCGTTGTATCTAACTTTTTTTCTGTAAGAAAATAAGCTGACCTTACAGATTCTACATTTGCAACTTGAGGTTTTAAAGTTGTGCTTTAGCTATTTCACATCAACTGCGCATTTTGGATCTTGAAAAGACAACCAATGAACCAAACTAATTTTATTTTGAAGCTTGTGTTTTGATATAAGATAGCAATATATTCTGAGCATTTTCATTTCTTCTTTCGTCATTTAATTATACTATTCCTTAACTGTGATGGTCTGACAGTAAGTTATCTGATTTTAGACCGGGAATTCCCATCTTCCACTAAAGTTCTGTGTTTACGGGAAGACAGCATATTAAAACTAAATATCAGTGATAAAATATTCTGCCGTTCATGCTAAGCGAATTTTGGTGCAAAAATTTAAGCCAAATTTGTGGATATTGAATTATGGGCTAGTGTATGCTGGCTTAGGTGTCATTATCAGCACCATTCGGCTCCAAAGTTCTGCTAAATATGTGAGGATGTGCATATTAATCTTGATCTAAGTGAATCAAAAGTCCCGATACTAGTATGATGTAGATTTTCCAGTAAATAGATGCTAGCTAACTATCATCACCGTTATCTGACCATAATTCAAAACTGCGCAATCTGTCCCAGAATTGTCCTAGTGCTGCTTCAAAGCGAGATCATAATTTGACTAATTAAAAAAAATAAAATAGGTAATGCATTAAGTAGTATATTTCTACCATACAGGATAATTTTCATTGGTTATTTGATTGTATAATATTTCCAATAATAATGTTAATATTAATTGCAAGATAACACAGATTTTTTTACTTTGAATATTATCAATATTTAAACATTATGCATTAATAATTCCAAATACTATTTATCAATTACATCAAAATTTACTCTTTCCAAATTATTTTGAAGCGAATAAACCAACATTTTACTTATAGAGTAATTTATAATAATATATAAAAAGTTTATTTCTAAAATATTAGTTTTTTAGACACTGTGTGTGCAGTTTTAATAAGCACAAAATTCCATATTCGTTATTTACTCATACTTTAAAGGTTTCGTCGGAAAATAAGCGAGTCATGTTTATTATTCGTTTTACTAGATTTCATCTGAATGCACAGCTCTTTAGAATAAGAAGAGGGTATGCAAAAGAGATAGTCTAGATTAAAATGTAAAGAGAAAATATTGATATCCGCAAAGTAACAGGGAAATAAATTATATTTATAAAGAAGCAAATGGATAATTATAAAGAAGCAAATAATTATAAAGATGAATTCTAGATTCTAAAATAATTAAATATATACTGAGAACTATCAAAATATTTTAATAAAGGCTTGGCTGTTGTATCCAGAAAGCAGTGACTAAAATACAGAAAACATGAGTGATATATTTTATTCATAATAAGAAACCTTTTCGAATAAAACTTTTGGAGATAAAGATTATATATTTTTTACAATTGGAAATATAAAAAAAAAGCTTTCTGAATGTACTCAAAAAGTCTTGCATCTTTAATTTTACAATTAATTTGAAAATAAAATTTGGAACAAAACTCTGAAACCATTTTTATATCTCCTTAAATGAATATATTTTTATACCTCGTTAACATATTGAATGATAATTTCCAAAGTTTGATCATTTTTTTAATAATTGCCGAGTTTCCTCCTTTTAAATGAATCCGTAAAGGGCGATTTTGTGCGATGTATCGTATTTTTATAGTATTCATTTCTAGTGATTATTAAAATATCTGTTGAATGAAAACACAGTAGTAATTTACAGGGTTTTAACTTTTGAATTTATAGACTAAATATGATTAAATTTGGTAATTAGAATTAAGCAAATCTTTTAGATTAAAATATTTTAACAGCGGAATTATTCTCAATTCAATTTTTAGCATTAAACTAATTATTTAGATTTTTACTTCTATCGTGTTTCTTACTGTGAATTGGTTACTAAAAGGGACTTCAAAATATCAGATACGTTCTTTCCAGTTCTCTATTCATTACCAGTTTATTAAGCTCTTTAAATTGTTATTACTATTCCAAAATTTCAGTTATTGTTTAAATAAATTTAAAAGTAACCAATTCTTGTCACATTTTTAGCAATTTATTATTAAAAAAAACTTTCCATATATATATATATATACACTGAAGTGACAAAATTCATGGGATTACTGTTAATATCGTGTCGATCCTCCTTTTGCCCGGCGAAGTGCAACAACTCGACGTGTCATGGAGTCCACAAGTCGTTGGAAGTCCTCTGCAGGAATATTGAGCCATGCTGTCTGTATAGACGCCCATAATTGTGAAAGTGTGGATGGTGCAGGAGTTTGGGCACGAACGGACCTTCCGATGATGTCCCATAAATGCTCGATGGGATTCATATCAGGCGATCTAGGTGGCCAGATCATGCGCTGGAATTGTCCGGAATGTTCTTCAAACCAATCGCGAACAGTTCTGGCTCGGTGACATGACGCATTATCATCCAGAAAAATCCAATCGTTGTGTGGGTACGTGAAGTCCATGAATGGCTGCAAATGATGTGCAAGCAGCTGAACATAACCATTTCCAGTCAATTATCGGTTCAGTTGCACCAGAGGACCGAGTCAATCCCATGTAAAAACAGCCCACACCATTATGCAGCAACCACCAGCTTGAACATTGCCTTGCTGACAGTTTGGGTCCATGGCTTCGTGGGGTCTGCGCCACACTCGAACTCTACCATCAGCTCGTAACAACTGAAATCGTGACTCATCTGACCACGCCACGGTTTTCCACTGGTCTAGGGACCAGTCGATATGCTCACGAGCCCAGGAGAGTAGCTGCAGGCGATGTCGTGCTGTCAGTAAAGGCACTCGAGTCGGTCTTCTGCTGTCATAGCCCAAGGAAGACAAATTTCGACACACAGTCCTATCGGAGACGTCCCTCGTACGTCCCACATTGATTCCTGCAGTTATTTGACGAAGTGTTGCGTGTCTATTAACATTGACCATTCTACACAGACGTCGGCGGTCTCGGTCGTTAAGTGCAGGTGGTGTCCATGATGGGATGTGATGCCTGAATTTTCATACTCTCGGCACACTCTTGATACTGTGGATCTCGGAATATTGAATTCACTAACGATATCCGCAATGGAATGACCCATGCGACTAGCTCCAACTAACATTCCACGTTCCAAGTCTGTTAATTCTCGTCGTGCCGCCATAAATCACGAAAAACCTGTTCACATGTATAACTTGAACACAAATGAAAGCTCTGCAAAACGAACTGCGCATTTATACTTTTTCGCTTCGATACTACTGCCATCTGTATATTTGCATATTGCTATCCCATGACTTTTGTCACTTCAGTGTATGTATATATATATATATTTATATTTATATATATATATATATATATATATATAAACATCTTCAAGAAATGGTTGGGTATTCATAGGATTGTTGCAAATCTACTTATAATTAATCAAGACGCACAACCAAATCCTCACTCAAGTTATGGCAAATTATTTACATAAAACACCAAAAATATTAGGGACTATTTTTAATCAAATTTTACAGTCATTTTATTTGTACTACTTCAACCTGCCCCGAGGCACACGGAAAATCTGAATGACCCTACCGCTCATCAGTAATGTCGGGAACTAAGGTTGAATTCTAATGGTCATCATAGGTCACGGAACAAACCTCCTGTGGGAGGCATGTCCCGTATTTGGTAGATGGTAGTTAGCCCCACACCGTTAATTTACCAACCTGTGAAGCGAGCACCAACTATTTTGTCGGTAGCATCTTATCCTCATGTCTGAGATGCTCCCGATGGAAGCATTTTGGTTCTAACGTTAGATTATGTAAAAACATTTAAAGTTAAAAAATATCTAGCTTTGAAACCACTAAATCAATTCAGAAGTTAGTTTATTTACAATAATTTTCCTTCTGTAATCATATTTTCATGCCTTGAACTTGTGGTTCAGCAAACAAAAGAAAAATTTATTTTTATTTCACATATTGCAAAAATTACCACCACTATATCTGTATGTATCATAAAGCAATTTACTCCCTCCCCGAAAATATCTAGTTCACTATTAAGAGAATTTATTAGATTCTGTTAAACTGGGGATAAAGAAAAACAATACATTTTTATCTGGGATAAAAAAGTAATTACCATAGTATAGAAAAATTCAAAGAGGTATAATACATTTAAATACTTGCAACGGTATAAAATATTTTTTTTTAAAATTTGAATAAATGTACAGATTTATAAAACTCCTTTTTACACCTAAATAAATTTTCTGCTTAGCAATAAGATTTAATTATTTCAATTAAATATATTACACAACTTACCAACCCGAGTTCTCTTGAGAAGAAAGAATGTAGAATATTTTTTTTTTACTTGAGCTTGAAAGAGGCTGCTCAAGGTATAACAAAAATTGAAATAGGCGGCACACTATCAAGTAAATACCTGAGACGCTATAAAAATTCTTTGTATCACTGAAATAAATACGGAACCATAAAAATTCTTTTTTACTTCGAAATAAATAGGAAACAGCACCAAACGTCCTGTTAATAGCTACAGTGCACTAAAAAGAGTTTTGCTTTATCAGTGTAAATAAGCATCATAATTAAAGTCATATCATTAATTTCTTTTAAAATACATCATCTGAATTCTCTTTAGTCTAACACCTCAGCCATGAAAGTGTTACATGCAAATTTTCTAAAATACTTCTCCGAGTCTAAGGTAAATTTTTCATCAACTTTCACATAATATTTATTTTCTTAGCCATTTGCTCATAAATAATATATACATCGATTAGTCGTATTTTTAAGCGTGTAATTTAAAACAAAGTTACTTACAAATGTCGTAACTGAATGCAAATTTCCTGTGAAAGCAGCATTTTGCCCTTCAAAGATATCATTATGTAAACATAGTTAAAAGTTTTGAATGATTAAATTATTAGAACTAAGTTTTAAAACCTTTATACAATTAAAAAATAATTCGCTTATCAGAATATTACGTCATTGTATCCATTTTTTAATCATTGGAATAAAAGTTAGCAAAGCAAACATTCAGCTCTGATGTAACGTCAAACTGAAAGGCTTAGAAAACAGATAACATCCTCTTTTTATTATTTTATTTTTTGGTTGGTCCATCCTCTGAAAGAAGACAATTCCACCCATTGTTTACTTATGGCCACAGGCAAAGTTTAACCCTCATCGTCTTTAAACTCAGTGTGGGAAACTGACTGAATACAGGTGAGCTAGGAAGACATATTCAACCAACCTGTGTTTTTCTTTTCCTTTGTTTTACAAGAGCAAAGTTGATATTTTTTTAACCTTTTTTTTTTTCTTTTCATCTTTTTTTTTCTCTGTTTTATCTAGAAAATTATGCACTTTTAAGATCGTTTACTGGAAAGTTCATTGTCCTTTCACTAAACCCTCGCAAATTAAATTAAAATAATGTTTTAATGGAGTCGAGTTTAAGAAAGTCACTTAAAAAAGTAAAATGTGGAATTCGTACGATTATTAATAAAATTTGGAGAAAATTCTGATTTTAGATAAACAAGAAAGAATCGGGTTAAAGGAATTATTTGTAAAAAAAAAATGGGCTGAAAATAATTAAGTTTTAAGTAAAAAAAATCTTGCAGTGGTCGGAAGCGTATAGCGATTTCTCTCTTACGCAAAACCCTTTAACTATAATTTAAACTCATTTTTATAAAAGTACGTTTTTGTTTCGATTTATTTTTATTTAACCAATTTTATTTTACTTACAGATGTTATTTACAAAATAATTTTGTTTTCATTTAATTTTTATATACTGAAAGATGTTATGAATTAGTTAATCTTCTTATAAATTCTTATTATAATAATAACTATCTCAATTCACATTATATTACAACATAGCTTAATTACGAATTAATTACGTCATAAGTATCTGTACTGTAATGTTTTAGAACTTGTTCAGATACATATTTTAAACTTTTCTCATAGTTATAGATTAATTTTTTTAATTCTTCCTTCTATGAGTCTTAGATTTATTAGATGAATTAAAAGAAAATCATACATTACAACATACCTAGAGGAATTAAAGTCATACATTAAAAAGTTAAACTATTATTTGTTTTTTATGGGAAGATTAAAGGTATGACTTAATGTGATTATAGATTAAATCGACTAAAATCATGTGTTCAGAAATACTCATAAAAAAGAACTATTTACTGTCAAATAACTTTAAATTGTACTAAAATAAAGTTTAAATAAAGGTAGGATAGTTTAAACTATTAAATTGTCTTAATTTATCGTGAAAACTCGCTACATATTATACAGTAAAATTGGGAGAGGAATGAATAATGCAGAATACCCATTTCCAAGTAGCAAAAAATTCCCATTCTATCGATTCTTTAAATTGAAAAGGCAACAGCATTTTATACATGTTATTTCTCGAAAACTGCCGACAGAAAACGATTGAAAGATTTAAATTCAGTCTACGCTCTTTTATAATGCTGACGTCAAGTTAGACATCTGGATAGTTTTGTTGGCTATAAGATTAAAAAAAAGGATCCTAGGTTTAAACATATTCTTCTTGTAAACATAACACTTTCAAAAAGCTATATATTTATATATTTTTGAAACATGTATTTGAATAGTTTTGATGGTTAATATAAATAACAAAGCCCCAGTATTTAAAGAATTGTTTGAATAAGTTTTATATCAGAATATTTGAGATATTTAAAACCCGTTAACTGAATAAGACTATTTATCGAAATATAAATTCAATAAATTTATTTATATAAAGTTTCAAATGAAATGAAAACAGCCAAGTGACAAGGAAAAAGGAAATATTTCCTTTATATTGGAATAGAAGCAAAAAAGCTTGCTAATAAATTAAAAATAATTTCATGTTTTTCAGATAGCAATCACGTGGAAGGAGTTTTACCTTGTTTAAACCAATTACGGATCAACTTGAAAAGAAAGCTAAGAAATCAGCTAGCGGGGAAATGAAAAGAATAGCGCAGCTTCTTACAAAGAAATAAGAATTATCCAAATCATATTGAAAAAAGCTAAGCAAAAACTGTACATTTGTCCTTATTTGTCCTTTACTAAGACATAAAATGCTAATGAATTGAAATCGTAGAGTAGTGATGCGAAAAACAATGAAAGACTCGAATAAAGACGTGAAATTGTTAAACAGTTAAATTGTTAATTAAAATGTATAAATATTAATAACTATTAGAAAATGATCCTTTATTGAGTTTATTCATCACAAATCCTACTACCGATATTCATTGATGGGTTTAATAACAAATAAATTAGAAGTCCATTTAACTATTCTTTTTATATATAACCGCAAGTTTCTTTAAATGATCTTGTTTAAACGTATGCATTAAAAAGTACGGTTATATTCGTTTCTCCAAATGCTTAATGATTATGGTTATATGCGTTATTTCCCCAAATTCTTAAATGTATCTAAAAAACTTAAACAAAAAAGAAAATGTACGTACATACTAAATTCAGAAGGATTACATAACGAGTTTGTTAGTGATTAAAAGTTGAAATTCATATAAAGATTGAAACATCGGGCTCATTCCCACCTAGAAGAATTCCAGTCATTCTGTCAATTACTGAAAAGGTAACTCCTAATGTTATATATATCAGAAAAGTGAGGGACTCGTATACTTGGTGCTTCCTGAAACTGAAACCGTTTCTGGGAAAAAAGGTGGCCATATGTGTCACGTACACAAGATTTTACCCAAGACAAATCTACCAATCCCTCATCAGTAATTAAGATGTCTAACGTTTTTTCTAAATTTTTATTTATATCAATTCTTTGAGTTTAATTGAAAAAAATATTTGTGGTAAAATTATCTTCATACTGCTATGTCTATATCGCCTGCTTGGATTGTTGGCACGTATTCTCGAGAAGTATGAAGAAAAATCTGAGTTCAATTTTGTTCGAGGATAGCGTTATAGTAGAAGTTCCTTCTTTGTACAAATACCACAGAAGAGTTCTCCCTTCGCATTCTAGTATATTTACATAACGTACATTTTATTGAAATCTGTGACTATCTTGAAAAGATTCAGTTATATCTTGTAGTATCCTTACCAAAAGCCCGTAAAGATTCAAAAGCCTTGATTGCTTGATTGTTTTCTGCTCAAACGGTTTCAGGCTTGAAAAGGGGTTTCCACGAAGTATCCGTCATTTGCACCTTAAATCTGTTGAATTTAGCTGGTTTAAGGCTAAACTAGTTTCAAATGACCGCCATTCAAAATTTAAAAGTCCGTTTCAAAGTAACTAATGTTACTTTAGTTATATCAGCGTTCCCTGTTAAACTAACAAATTTTGAAACAGAAATAGCGTTTTGGTGTAAAAATCGAGTAAAAGTTCAATCATCCGTATCTTACAGGCCTACGGACGGCTAATTTAGACAAATATTTTGAAGATTTCAAGTTAGAATGATGGGACCGTTTGTCTAATTTCATCTATTTAGTTTTAACATTATTAGAAGCTTTATTTAGTCCAGTAGGAATCGGTAATTTTTTTATAAAAAGGACAACACAAAGTAACTGGCAAAAAAAATTAATATTTGGTCTTTATATTAAAAACAATTTAATGTATGAAGTCCTTTTGTTGATTACTAGTAGAAACACGTAACCATTTTTTTTTTGACAGAGTAGTAATATTTGATTAAATCTCAAAAAATTGTTAAACTTTACAGAATGAAAGAAAAACGTGAAAGTATTTTTCAGAAAGCCACCCTGCCGTGAAGGAAAACTTAATTCAAGGTTAATTTCAAAATCACTGTCCCTTGACAGATTTCTTTCGCAGATTCCTTGAGTTATCAAGAATATTTATCGATATTTAAATATGATCCTTTGATGAACATTTTCCAAAATATTTTCCTAGTATTTGGATGCAAAAACCTCATGCAAAGAATGATAAATTTAATTCGATATTTTTGCATTCATAACTTGAGGATAAATTATTTATAAATCATTACTCAATAAGTTCATACACGTTCATTTTATCAAACAATTAGATCGTCATGGCAATGGGCACGGACCAGCTAATTTCATACATCTGGATTAACATTTTTCGAGAACTTCATTTTTATTTTTGAAAAACTGGTAGGTCTGAAATGACAATTCATCAAAAACTCGTGGTCGAATTTTCGATAACTGATGTTTCTATATGTATTCCCCATAACCGAGCAACAGTAAATGTTATAGAAAACAAAGTTTACTGCATGTAAAGTAAGAAAAAAATGCAATCATGTTTACATATTTAAAATTCAAGAATTAATTGTACACCCAGCCATCCGGCCCAACAATAAATCACCGATACATGTATAAATATTTATACTCCAGAAAGCCTTCGTTTCAAGTTCAGACCTTTTGATAACTCTTAAGAAAATACTCTAATAAAATTTTAGAAAAAAATCTCCTTCATTAATAAATTGAATTGAGCCGAATTCAGAAAGTAATTAGTATCCAAGAACATTATGCCATCAAAAGCATTTAACAAACCATCCGGAGAAATGAAATTATGAGTTTGATAAATCTAGCATGAAGAACCGATTTATCAGATTAATAAATTTGTTTAACTCTTATTAATTTAAGATGATCCATAGTCTTGCATCTTGGTTTGATAAACGTAGTGAAAGTAGTTTCCATTTATTGAAGAGTCTGCTATATTTTTAGTACGCACAGTCTTTACCGAACGAACTTAATATCAACACAATTTCCTTGTTAAAAGACAGAGGCTTTAATAATCTCTTCTGTTTAACTCCAAGCCATGTCGGTATTCTCGGCAATAAGAAGGCAGATACTACAGCCCATACAGCTTCTATTGCTTTGGACCATTCAGTCCCTCTAGCAGATATTTGCGATTCTGTGAAGGAACATGCCCTTCCAAAATGACGAGATGGGATTTGCAAATTTACAAACTGTATCTTATTATTCCCGTTATTGCATAGTGGAATAATCGAATATTCAATGTCAAATTGATGCGCCTTCGAATTGGATTCGCCCATTATACTCGCAAACACTTGATGTCTAGAGATCCAGTACTAATGTGTACAACATGCAACAAAAATCAAACTATACACCATATTTTAACAATATGCCCCGGTTTTAACTCTTCACATATATACTATTTTAAAACAACCGTTTTAGAATTGAAAGACTTAATCGGTTGAAAACCCACCCAGATTTGTTCCTTTTCCTTAGAAATATTGGTACCGTAATAAAGTGATAACCAATATTTTTACCTATTTTTGGGATTCTGGATGTATTTTACTTTTTACAGCAGTGTTTTTTTTTATTTGATTTTTTAAAATAAAGCTGAAGTCTTATTTAAAAGCTTCGACTAATAGCAATTGGTATTACTTATTTTAATCTTTACATTGTTTCATGTATTTTAATCATGTTTGGAGCAGCATAGCAATCAGACTTGTGCCATAAAACGCCAAATTCCAATCCAATCCAAACGAACTTCAAGTGAGAACCTAACAATGGGCAAAATACTCTATTGATTTCTAAATTCTACGAGGGGAAAAATAATCAAATTTTTGTTCAGAGAATTTCGTCTGTATTCTATAGTTTCGTTATATTAACTTCCCATTTTGAAACAGTCTGAATGCAGTTTTAGGGCCGTTTCTCGGAATTTCAATCGGTATCTCCATCTCTTGACTTCTGTACCGCATCAGAGGAATATGGCACCAATTCAATGTGCATCAGAAGGTGGTTCTCTGAACTGGAAATAAAACATTTTAATTTAATTCAAAGAATCCGTTCTGTTACTATTCGAAAAAAATCCAAATAGAAAAGTTTTGATTATCGAATTTCGTACCCATGAAAAGCATTTGTTCATGAAGAGAAATGGTTTAAAATGATTCGGTTTGTGAGAATTTGAGAATAATCCATTTTGCTGTTCTCGTCCGAGTAGTCTAGACAAAATTGAATTAACAAAAAATTTTATTACATGATTTTATCTTACATTGATGGAAAAAAATCCCAACACCAAGAAAAATTATTGTACAGTAATGAAATTTTAGGAATACATTAGTCTAGGTAACATATTTAATTGATTAAAGTTTCAAGATCACAGGTAGAGCCATTGGAGAGAAGAGCCATTTCAAATGTGAAATGTTGGTACATTAGTAACCGGTGTAACCGCCGGAATTTTGAATGCAAGCATGCAAACGTGCATGCATTGTGTCGGATATCAGTTTATGTGATGGAGTTCCATGCCTGTTGCACTTGGGCGGTCAATACAGGGATGGTTAATGCTGGTTGTGGATGACGCTGGAGTTGTCGTCCAATGATGTCCCATACGTGCTCGATTGGAGAAAGCTCTGGAGATCTAGCAGGCCAAGGCAACATGTCGACACTCTGTAGAGCATGTTGGGTTACAACAGCGGTAAGAGGGAGAGCGTTATCCTGTTGGAATCCCCCCCTTGAATGCTGTTCATGAATGGCAGCACAACAGGTTGTATCACTAGACTGACGTACAAATTTACAGTCAGGGTGCGTGGGATAACCACGAGAGTGCTCCTGCTGTCATACGAAATTGCTCCCCAAACCATAACTCCAGGAGTAGGCCCTGTGTGTCGAGGCCGCAGACAGGTCACTAGCAGGCGTTCACCTGGCCTCCTTCTAACCAACAAATGGCTATCACTGCGACCAAGGCAGAACCGGCTTTCATCAGAAAACACAACAGATCTCCACTCCGTCCTCCAATGAGCTCTAGCTTGACACAACTCATGTCGCAAACGGCAGTGGTTTGGAATCAGTGGAAAGCACTGTACAGGGCATCTGGCTCGGAATTGTCCTTGAAGTAACAGATTTGTAACAGTTTGTCGTGTCACTGTGGTGCCAACTGCAGCTCGAATTTCAGCTGCAGACGCAGTACGATTAGCCACAGCCATACGCCGAATACGACGGTCTTCCCTCTCAATAGTACCACGTGGCCGCCCGGAACCTGGTCTTCTTGAGGCAGTACCTTCCCTTGACCACTGCCGCCAATATTCATGCACAGTGGATACATTCCTGCGAAGTCTTTCAGCAATATTGCGGAAAGAAAACCCACCTTCTTGTAGCCCTACAACATGACCTCGTTAAAACTCAGTGAGCTGTTGGTAATGGCTTCTTCGTCTTCTCAGAGGCATCCTTGACTAACATTAACCCACTATGTCAAATCCCAACTGTAAATAACGATCACGAACCTTACAGCGCTTATTTAAAGCAAAACTCATTTGCATGCTCATAGTGTCGCTACTAGCGCCACACTTACGCTCGTAGCTCGAAATTTGAATCGACGTCATCTTGTAGATGTATAAACACGCCTACCAAATTTCGTTTATCTAGCACAGCTCCTTCCTAGTGTTGGGATTTTTTCCCCATCAATGTATATTGGGATGTTGAATAATTTTCTCGCTGTTTTCCAACAAATGGTGCTACTAGAACCGACTGCTTTGTAAGTAGATCCAACACTTTTATGAAACAAGTACTATAAGCAAGCTTGAAGTTTAGTGTATGTTATTTCGCTGAATTTTGAACATTTTTCATTGCGTTAAATGTCATTCCGTGCCAAAAAAGAATGAGGGGAACTTTACTGCACTATTTTTCATTAAAAAAACATCTGCAGTTAAAGCTCAAAATTCTTGTAACCATGAGACATTGAACAGCGTCTCTTTACGTATGGTTATCCGCTTTGATGGCAGAAAAGGAAAGGAATTTTGCATCGTAATTGTCGATGAAAAATGGTGGGGGTAAACCCGGTCCTGAATCAACATCTTCAGCAAAGTCGAATATCCATCTGTTCCGCATTTGGTGGGATCAGTTTTAGTTCACTATGAGCTGCTCAAACCAAATGAAACTATCGAGGGAGATCACTACAAAGTACAATTAGAACAATCGCAGGCTACAACTGCAGCATTGAAGGAAAAACAGCTGCTATACGAGTAATATTAAGTAGCAATGTGACAAATACATTTTGTAGCATAAAAAAGCTTGACCACATGTTGCAAAACCAGTAAAAACCTACTTTAAGATGATTAAGTGGCAATTCGTACCCCGGACCGCTGTATTCACAGGACATTGCCCCTTCCAACTACTACTTGCTCCGATCGATGACACATGGTCTAACTGAGCAAAACTTCCGTTCTTATGAAGATGCCAAAATCAGAGTCGGCTCTAGGATAACCTCAAAAGATATTTTCCGGACGTGAAATACAAATGCTGCCCGATACATGGAGAAAAGTAGTGGCTAGCGACAATACTTCCAGTATCCTTTAATAATTTTTAAAAATAAAGCATTAACTTTCTCAAAATAGCTAGAACTTGTTCAACATCCCAGTATTTCAGTTGTTAAGTAAAAATTTAGTAATTAATTTTCCTGTTCGCTTCCGGAAATTTGTGTTTCGAAATTCAGTATTAGTTCATTGTCAGAGACAGCTATTTTTGGTACATTAAGAATTTTCATTAGTTGATTTAAATTTTAATCCAAGTGCACAGCATCTCGTAATCTTTGCTCTTAAATTTCGCTTTTAAGATACTTTAATTTTTTTTATAGAATTGAGCTTTAGAGGCTACAAATTGAAAAATTAAAAAGTTGTACTTAGAGCAAAAAAGCTTAATTCTTATACTTTTACTAAACATACAGAATTCAGAAGACAGATATAGAATAAAAGTAAATAGAAACATTAAAAACATTTTAAAACTAAATACATGTTCCGATTGACAAAATTATCAAATTTTAATCTAGCATTTAAATATTCAATGCATTGAAGCTGTTAAAATCTTGACTAAAATTCACTATTCACTGGGAGAATATTGGAAGGATACAGGAAGTGCTAGGAGACTTCATATCAATAAGTGATCAAGAATACGGCAGGCGATTTAATTAAAAATTTTCAAAAATTTTTAAGCTTTAATATTTTGAAAGATTGGCTGGAAACTAAAGTTGTGTTAAGTGATACAATCGGTTTATTGAGAATAAGAATTACACAACACAAATCAAATTTAAGAACAGATTTAATTTTAACATTGAAAGTTGTTTACATTGGTAAACAAATATTCCGACATTTGACAAATAATGCAAAAGAAGCATTCTAGCATTAACAAATGTCAATATATGCAAAATAAGACAAGAAATACAAAATTAAGTGCAAAATATAATTAAAACAAATATTACGAAATATGGAAAATGCACAAAATGATTTGTATAACAGACAAGGAAATTCATAAATGACATGAAAAAGGAAATTTTACTTCACAGAATTTTATAATCACTTCAACTTAGAAAAATGAGATTCTACGAATTCAAATTTATACTACGCTATTATACGAATATATAACAATAGTCAAAACATGTGAAATTTCATAGAAGTCTATGGGGCTACCTTAAAAGACAGAAGTGTTCAAAATTGGAAGAAAAATCGTAAAACTGCAAAGTTGAAAAATTAGTTCTCAAACTTTTAAAGGCTGATCCCGGTTTTCTTCTCAAAAGGAACATTTTGCATTTGACTGACAAATTAAGCGCTTTTATCATAAAAATTAAATACTGAATCCGAATAATTAAGGCATTTTGATATTATCTATCCAACATTTTAATTTTGAACAGTTTGTGACAATATTCTGCTTCAAACTGCTACGTATCACCTAACCAATACAGTATATAGTGTAGAATAATTTTAAATAGCCAATTGTACATTGCAACCAGTCAAATTAAAAACAAACTGCATAAGGAATGCAAAAACCACAAGATACAAATATTTTATAACTAAAATTCAATAAAGTTTTAAAGAATTGCAAAAATTCCATGTAGATATCTTATTTTGTGCCAAGAGAAGGCCCAATAAAATTCCAATTTGACAACAAAATTACGGAATTAGATTCACCACATAATATTCGCTAGAAGATAAAGTTTTATTCCAATACCACAAAAAGTATTTTAATGCGTTCAATTAAATAATTGGAATATTTTTTCATCTTAAAGAATAGGAAAATACTGCAGATTTATGAAAAAATTCTTTAAAAGTACACGGAACATGCTTTCAGTTCATTTCTTTTCAAAATTATTCTTCATTTGAATATTAACAGGAATAAGTGAAAAATGTGGATCATTCAGTTAATTTCCTTTATTTCGGATGAAAATCAATTTTGACCCTATATCAATGGTAATTTTAACGATTCGTCACGTTGTGAATCGATACATTAAAAGAACTATCAACGATTACTTATAAAACTATTTTAGTTGGCTTCTGATTTAGTCATGTTCAAATTTCCTTGGAATAGTTTGGAAGTTGTTAATTTACTAAATATTCTTAGTGAAACTATCTAGTTTCTGAAATTATGCTTTTTTAGTGCACATTGAGCAAACATGCAAAGAAATTCACCGATCTTTCCATGAAATTCCCATCCAACTAGCATATTCAATGTCAGCTATTCTTTACATAAAAAACTGAACAATTTTAATTACGGTTGCATACAAAGTATACTTGTAACACCTGATAAATTTAAAAAGGAGATTCCGAGTTAAATGTACCCACGGAATTACAAAAAAATACATTTCAAACCATCCAAAGAACAAACAGATTTAAAACTGTACACTAGCAAATATTTAAAAATCAATGCAACAAACTCAACCACAAACAAAATTAAACACTTATGAAAGCCAATTACTACATTATGGAATGCAGACCAATATGTTTGCTAACAGCTAGTAAAAATTTACTAATGAAAACTCAATTTCTGTTTTAAAACAATTTTATACAAACTTCAAAACAGATCTTAAAATTTCTTCGGATCACTTTCATAAAACGAATTGCTCAATATTGGAGACATGCAGATTAATGGTACACAAGATTTTCTGTCCCAAATCGAATTTAAAACAGAACAATTTTAATACTGAAAACAATTTTATTCATTCTGGTGACATTATAAACTCGTTTACAGCGAGGGAGAAAACATTTCTTAGCCAAGTAGGAAGTTACAAAGCCATAATATATATACCCTGATATATGGTATAAGATTTAATACAATAGTGTTTCCCCAACATATATAAAATCCATTGCAAAATATACATAGAATTCAATACACATTTCAAACTGGGAAATTAAGTTTCGTATAAACATCTGAATAAAATCTTGATCAATGAAGTACAATGGAAAAAAGACTTGCGCTGAATTGTCTAAGGCTGGGTCAGACAGATGTGAAAATAAATTGTGTAATATTCAAGTACAATTTCTAAATAACCATGAGGTTCGATATGGCAGGAACTGAAATCTCAAAAGTGAATATTAGTGTCCAAGGGGTTGAGACCATATTCTAAATAGGGAAGTGAAAGGTCTGTATCAGTATGAATCTGAAAATTTCAAGTGTGAAGCAATGAAACATAATTATGAAGTCAAATATATGAAAGCACATTCAATATTTATTTTTTCAAAACAGAACAGCAAAAACAAATCTAAAGATGGATAATTTCTGGTTGAAAAACTAAGAAAAAAGATTCAAATTGTAGTTTTATTAATTAAAAATCTGCCCTATAACTCCGCTCGCACTGAGACATCATCGATTGCCCATCTATTACAGCAGATATATTAACGATTGGATAGTTACAGCTCATGTATCCACTTCGAAAGACCCTTTACAGTCCTGATCATATGAATTGATGATCATATCTGGCAGCAGTGATCATATGAATTTCTTTCCCCACTCTTTGTATTTCTGTAGACATGGCAACAGCAAGATTAATTATAAATTTTTTTTACCATAATGCAGAAAACATGAGCAACATAAGTTGTAGAAAAAACGACGACATAGACATACAAAGATAATAAAGAGCTTTAATACCTTTTAGATTTTTAAGGTGCTGAATCAAGCAGAATGGCAGATTCAAAAAATTGAGTAGTAAGATTGTTTGAAGATCAATATGATAAGCGTCTAAAACATATGCATAAGAATTGAATTTCAACTTTTCTTTGAATTATTTATGCACAGGAAAATCGCGTCGTGTTCAAACTCCATACGTTGAGAAGGTAAAATTAATTTGAGGTTAAAAATGGCACCTTTACATAGAAAATTCGAATTAAATAACTTTCTAAAAACAGTAGATGTTAACTAAGCTAAGTGGAATGCTTGGTTATTTTGCAAATTAAAAGTGCACCAGCTCATATTCAGAAAGCAGAAAAAGCCTCAAAAATATTAATAAATCAAATTAAAAGAGAAACTGTATCGAATTCCTTTTCACTAGAGATTAGGCAAGAGAAGACTAGTTCCAAACATCTGTTGATACAAGACAAGAAATGAAGGTGAATAACTCCCAATTCTTGGAGTCAAGTTGCTCGAAGGAATTATATTAAAAATAATGTTTATTGTAATATGGCAATCCACAATATCTTCTGTGGTTTCTATAACCAGAGCAGATGGGTTAGGTTTCATTTGCAAATTAATTCGCTTTTCTTCTCCAACTCTAAAAACAATTTAATTTGAAAGCACTATTTATTGGCTTTGATGTTGAACAAAGTTATGAAAATGAACATAACAATAGAAAGAAATAAGGAGGGATTGGTAAAGTTTGGTATGGTATAATGGTACAAGGGCGAATTTGGTCATACTGTACCAAAGGTTTACCGTTGTTAACAAACACTGAATTGTTAGTTTGTAATTATTAATGAATACCTAGGTGTGAATCATTTCAATTAATCGAACACGTTCTCGTTATTCTATTCAATACCTTTTATTCAATAAGATTAAATGATAGCCAAGACGAATTTGATGAAAGTCTTAAAACTACATCAAACCGAACAGTAAGAGCGAATTATGAGAAGGTTGTTTTTATGCATCTCCAAAGCAAATGTTCTTGTTTTGGTTGCGAACTTAGCTACTGTATGTTGTGAATTAAAATCTTTCTCTATATCGCAACTTGAATATCAATGACACAAGAGTAGAAATGAATATTATTTATGGTAAAAAATACAAAATACAATGTATGCCATCCAGTAAACTGTATCGCAATCTCTTTGGAAAAACTACCATGTGAAACACAATCTTTTGTCCTACATCCTCTATAAATTATGGCAATTGATTTAATATCCAATAGAAAATATTGATGTGTATTCAGTTTCACCAAATTATGTCATTATGAAGCATGCATTTCCAGGTCAGACAAATTCTGTAGCTGTCATTCTAAAATTGAAACTTGATTATATTTGAATACTTATTACAATTGCATGGAACAATTTTAAAAAAAAAGAATTATACGAATAGAGTCTGGCATCCAAGATCACATCAGGTTTCCCCATTAGTGTCGGTATTGCATGAAAATTGATTATGAGAACAAATATTCACTAACGATAATTTCTTATAGAACTATTCAAAATTCACTAAATGAATGCCGAACATTTTAGCATGGGAGATTCATCTAATTATTGCCTAGAATTGAAAAGATGCGATCCACGAAGTGTGAACTATAATTTTGAATTCGATGCAAAATTGCAACAGCAAATAACTTGTAATATCAGCTTAACTGCAAAAGAAGCCACAGCAGTGAAGTTATAATGAAAATATAGTTTATTTGCATACTTGGAGAAACTAAGAAACAGTATGAACTGCTGGAATGCATTGAACAAATTACCTCCCAAACCTGTCCAATTGCAGTTTTCTGAAGAAGTTTTAAAATAACTAATTGTCGAATCATTCGATAAAAACGATCACGATGAACTAAATCGTTGTAAATATCTCTTATTCAAACAGAAGGTATATTCGCAAAACAGTTGCTCATAATCAGAAAGTCAGCTTAGCTATTTAGGGAAGGTTTATAGGAATTGAAGAAATTTTACATAATTGAACCCACAAATGGAGAACAGAATCGCTTAATGCTACTATTTATCGAAAAGGTAAATTCCTCCGAAACATTTTGTTCATATATATCTCTTAAAACTTAATTTCGTTTGATCTACAAGCACTTAAGTAAACCGATTACATTGCCTAAATTTCAGTGGTTAGAGGAATAAACGATTTTTTTTCATTGCTTATAAAAAACAAGGACATCAGAAGAATATAGTATTAAAACATAAGATAATTTACCTCTAGCATTTTTTTCCCAACTGGTTATAAGCTACTTCTGGAACGCAACAAATATTCAATTTTCTCGTCATAGAAAAAAAGGTTGATTGGGGAAAGCGAAATCTACCACAACCAAAGCTAGAAGAGTGCTGAAACTGAAGTGCCGATACAGGATAAATAAGGTAAAGAGAACTAAACTTGCTTCCATCGGAAAAAAAGGGGAAGATCTCATCCAAAGTGAAGTTTTGAGCCAAAATATCCATTCGTCTTAACCAATAAAATCCAAAACTTGAGCTCAACTAATTGGGTCTAATCTTTGATACACTACGTCTATAAGCAATTTTAAAAATTAAAGTATGTGAAAAATTGTGCCTAAACGTACGCAAGGCTGATGTGCGAATGTAAACATTCATTAAAGTCCTAAATTCTAATATTTACTTTGCCATTCATTAAAGGAATATTGATCCTTATTGAATGATTAGATTGTATTCAAATTACTTCGTAGCAATGGATCTCCAAATGTCACATTTGCTACAGCTGCGATGTACTCTATATTAATAAGGAATAGAATGAAGAACTTTAAAAAGGTGGTATACGATACTGCAACAAGATCTAAATATCTCGACATTTGTGGCTCTATAGGTCACTACTCATGCGAAATCCTGTGAATAGTGAGAAAATAGCAAGAGCCTCTCCCCATTGTATGTAATAATTCATTTACTTTAACATAAATGCCCAAATGCTGCTTTATAACTAACAACCTTAATTGAAAGAGAAAAGTAGAAACTAATAGCAAACTTTTGTTCATTTCTGATCGGACAAAAACTTTTCCGACACATACAAAAGCTACAAAATCCAATAGTTATTTTTTTACAAAAACGGTCAAATCCTACCACATTACACAGAAAGAGGAAAACTAATTTAACTCTCCAAAATTGTTTGGAACAAAGAATGTCCATTTCGTGAGCTTTTGTAGTTCTTACATTTGTGATTTCTTTGGATATTTTCTGTGAAATAATTAGGAGGGTTTACATGCGATGCGATTAAGAAATGAAATACCATAAAAGATAGTTGAATAAGGCCTTTGATGGATTTAAGAAACCACTTTCGGAGTTCGAGTTAAAAATGGGAAAAGTTAGAGACTAATTCTGAACCAAGATAAATGAGATTTTAAAAACAAAGAAATTTTGCTGTTAAATTAAGAGTAGCAGTATTTGAAATCAAATTTGAATCTAGGAAACATTAAAAATGCGAGCCAAGTTTGCCTCCCCCAGATTCAAGCAATTTCTCACTTTTCCATGTGAAAAAAAATTCATTATATATAATATAAAACTATCAGCCTTTTGATAATTACATTATTAGGTGTCATTGGCACGAAAACTCAAAAAGAAGCAACTACGATAAAGAATTTTAATTTGTACTTAGACAAAAAAAAATTAATTCAACCCATGGAATTCCAAGGTAATGTCATTAGACATACTGATATAGTGCCTAGATTAACAAGATATAAATGAGCGTTATTGCTCTAAAAATAAGGTTGAATGTTTTCTTCAATATCAATCATCTTCATATCAATCGCAATAGTGTGAGATTCTCAAACACTTTCATCTATACTTTCTTCAATTTTGAGGCGCATGTTGCAACCTTTTTGCTATAAACGTCCATGCACAAACACAAAAAAAATGAATCATTCGCCAAAGATATTGGTAACAAGTTTTCTCGAAGCAAATGTCGATGTTTTAAAGTTAAAGGTAGTATCTAGGAAGGAGGGTCGAGGATATAACATTCAATGCAAAGTTTCCCCTCAACCTTTTGAGCGAGCATTTTAAGTAGTTTCATTCTTCAGGTTAGAGGCTTACATTCAAATGTCTGTTAGGCTTCGGTATTTTAATATTACTTTGCTCACAAGCACAGCCTTATTTAAAATCTTTAATTCTACTTTCCCTTAAAAACACAGAAACCATTTGAAAGATGTCGAATTAGATCAGAGATGAAAATGCTAAATATTAGATTAATACAATAAAATCGAAATACACGGCTACTCGTCCTCATTAAACATTTCGAGTGTTTTATTAACCACTTCCATTCAAATTTATATACAATGATTTAGCAAAAACACACACACACACACACACACACAGACAGACAGACAGACAGACAGAAGAATTTTTTGAATTGAATTTGCAATTCAAGAGATCAACTTAGTTTAAGAATCCCCTTTCCTCAAGTCGTATTTTAAATACATATTTTTTATTTTAGTTATTAAACTAGATGAATTATTGGGCTTTCAAATTGAAAGTTCCACAAAACTCGCGAAGTAAAATGCGTTAAAATATTATGATGAGCTTTTAAATTGTTTTGGAAATTTTAAAATTAAGCTTTCTGCATAAAATTCTTTGCATTCGCTTCATTCTTTTGATTAATAATATGTGGTAGCACGCTATTGCTATTTTTTTTTTTTTTGCAATTTGAGGGGTTACTCAATACTACATGGCCACAGCCCTTTGGTATATCGTAACGGATCTTTTCCAAAACTGCTGTATATTCACACCCATCCATAATTACCTCATACCAAATCAAAGATAACCTCAACGAAACAATTAAATTTTAACACCCTATTTTAGAAGTATTTTTCTTTATAGTTAAAAAACAATCTGACTTCAAAATTTTCGGAGAACACTAAGAACCGGAAGGAAGTAATAATTCTCATTGCCTTCATGTATCCGTGACTAGCGGCTTAAACCTAATGCTATTCATTTTTGAAGATATTCTATGATGAACCTACCAACATATTGAATTGGAGAAATCGTTATTTAAAAACAGATTTTTTTTTCAGTTCCGGAATTTCAATAATTTTAAAAATAACGCAATACCTACGCATTTAGAAAATAATTTTTTTTTAAAAAATAGAGAATTTTTTAAATATAGTTTCATTTTCTTATTTATGGTTTGATATCAAACACAATCGCTGTAATTTGAAGATACATAGGATACGAAACAAGATTCTTCTGTACTATTACATCTTTAAGAGATTAGTATCTTCTGCTTCATGCTATTTTGCCGGCTTGGATTTGCCGATTCAATATCCATTACAATCTTATTAATACCGAAATTCCTACGCTTCTTTTAAAAATGAATTGTTGGATTTATACCCCATTTTTTCATTGATGTTCACTTATGACAAAATCTTTCAATACTCCATTCAAACCCGTTACTCCTCAAGACGAGAAATGTATATAGCGCAAGAACAAAATTAATAACGAATGCTTTCTGAACTTGCACTTGCTAACAGTTCATTGAAGGGTAGAATCCCTCGTCATGATTCAAAAGTATGGGGTTGAAAAATCAACGGAAAAGTCCGTATCCAGTTAAAGTTCACCCGTGATCCTTAATATTGTCCTATAACTAGAAAAACTAATGTATATTATACATAGCCTCAAATGGCATGTGCTTAAGATGCACTTAATAAAAATCTATTCGCTAAACAGAGAAACCTGCTGATGAACTCGTTAGCAAAGCTAATCATCAGTCTT
>JAPMOQ010026707.1:1467855-1490650 GCA_026543055.1 Argiope trifasciata | reverse complement strand
CTTCTCTCACTCACACCCGAGGGA
Organism: Argiope trifasciata; assembly: GCA_026543055.1. NCBI lineage: Eukaryota > Metazoa > Arthropoda > Arachnida > Araneae > Araneidae > Argiope > Argiope trifasciata. Next base: position 1,490,626 of record JAPMOQ010026707.1, on the reverse strand, counting down.
CCAGAACTTCTCTCACTCACACCAGAAAGCACCCTCGATGTCGAAGAATGAAAGGGAAGTACATTTTGATTATATCAGAAGCAAGAGGCAACCGTTAGGTAGTTTTGTTGATAGGGGGAATGAAGTTTAGGCGGTGTAGAATTGAAAGTATGAAATAAAGATTCTGATGGGCATAAGTCAAGTTAGTGTATGGACTAGTCTGTTATACTAGCATTCGAAAGACCGAAAGAATCATGGATGAGTTTTAAAAGATGCAAAATTTTATTCTACTTATTCTAACCGCATGCGTTGAAGCAAGTTGAGAGGATTCTACCGTGAGCTAAAATGTTAGCAGTACATCTTCAGAATGAAATACAAGTTAGCACTGCTTACATGGACAAGAAAAGAAATGAATTTGAATTGAGTTTTTGAAGATTCTTCCAGAAATGAGTAACAGGAATGAAGAAACCGATAAATCCAAAAATTCATCAATAGAAACAAATGAGCATTAGTGTGAATAAAATTTTAAAGAATCTATATACAGAGAATCCACTACAAGACCACATAATGCGGAAAAGAGGTTAACTAATACTCTTAAAGCATCAAGATGTTAGGAGAATCAGGGTTTACGTTTAAATTGTGGCCATTGTTTTTAACGTAAACCGTAAACAAAAAAATGGATATTGTATGATACTTTAAAAATTATTACGAAATTGATAATTAAATTCGACATCCTCTAAACTATTTATAGTGTATACTTAGAAAAAAAAGTTTATATTTACATTGTTTAGAGGCAAGGACAAATAGAAAATTGAGCTGGAATTTAAGACTCTTCCATACATGAATAACTACATTGGGCGAAATGTATCTCCCTTCCCTATCCTTCATTTTAGAAATGAATATCAAAACAGTTAAAATTCATCGTTTGTCTTGTATAAGAAACTTTAATCTATTTTGACAGATACTTTACCAAAGTACATAATAGTTTTTATTAAAAGTAAAATGGAAAAACCATCACTTCAGATGCTCAAATTTCTTATTTTGTTAGCGAGATGCAGCTCTCTAAAAACTTGTCCTCAACCTTGAATTAATAGAAGTCAGATTGCTCTGCAAGTTCGACTTGCATTTTAGGTTAAATTCGAAATTAAAAACCCGACCGAGAAGAAAATGCGGGCTTGATAGTTTAATTATTTTAACGTCCCGTTCTAAACAACACTTGAGCTAATTTGAAACGGACCTCGTGATTTTGAACTACGGTAAGATGACAAGGCTTGATAGTATTAATCGCCAAATTAGAGTTATTAGAGGAAAGGTTGAAGATGTTCGGAAATTGATGTTCGACAAACAAGAAAAAGATTTTAAATTATTGTAGAACAGAATTTTAATAATTTAGAACTGAAATTTAAATAGCAAAGAAGTCATTTGAACAGCGATATTTTTCTCACTAATTCAACCTGATTTTTTTAAAACATTAATAGCATCCTTCAATAAATAAATTACCTTATTTAACTTTTATATGATCCTTATAAACTCTCCTCAGGCGTTAATATCTAAATTTAGTTAAACAAGTTCTCATTTGAAATATAGTCTAAATTTTATGAAAAATCGCATTTCATTATTCAGGAAAACGGATATTTGGAAAAAACTCACTTCGTAGAATCAATAGTTTAATTTCATAGTTTCTAATATTTCTGCTGGAAATATTTTGGCAAAAAATTCTCACTGTTGTACTTACTGAAATCTTTTTCCCTCAAAACCCAGAGAAGGTAGAGAATTTCAAACATTTGAAAGAAAATAGTCCTCATTTTACCTGTTCTATAATGACATTTTAGTTCTAAAATGGCCCAATCCCGTTTTCTTTAAACGATATCATGATATGAAGGATATAATATATATGATTCGGTTTCATGTAACCCTTTTCAACTCAAAGAGTACCTTTCTACGGAAAAAGTTTTTCAAAAGAAATAGTACTAGCTATCTGTTTTAAATACCAATAAAATGTTTTAACCGAATTGAACTATAGAAGCAAATTCAATTTGCTTCTATAGTTTGGATTCCAGATTTAATATTTCATCGAATCTAATTTTATCTTTCAAAATGGTTTCTATTCTCATATTCGAAGTGATAAAGCAGAAAAGTTTGAGAATAATCAATTGTATAGGAGCCATCATAAGTAGAGCTTTTTTAGCAATTTTACAAATCAAATCTAATTACAATAATCTAAAAATAACCTTGATTCCTAAAAGTGTGCTGCAGTGTACCTATCCCAAAAATATATAGGAAATCTGCAGAATAAGCAACTCTTACGAGTGCTTTAAATCCTTGCATTTTGCCAAAGTGTCCTGTGCCTCCAATTTTTGCTACAATATGCGATACTTAATTGTTGAAACAATGACCAAAAGGTGGATTTTCTTATTGGTTCAGTCTTTATAGCATAACAAAACCTGCAAGACGTTGTACTGATGAGCTCAGATATTCAGAAAAATTGAGATTTAAAGACATGAATTTTCTGCGCTAAACGGCTTCAATCAGTGGAGAAAAGCAATGATTCTTGGGTTTGTTTCAAGTGCAAAAGGACAAAGAGATAACTGAAGTTGCAAGTTTCACTTTGAAAAGCCTTTGATATGAAGCATTCAACAAGATGGTTAAAGATCTGAAAAACATCTTGCATGGTTGAAAAACTGGAAAAAAAAACAGAAATAAAAATTCTGAATTAAAACTGACCAAATAATTTAAGACAGATGATTAAGAATTTTTCATCAACGTAATAACTATCCCGCGAGTTAACGGAAAATTTTAAATCTATGGAAATGCCACAGAAAATTCAGTTTAAACCGTTTTTAAATGTGGTGTAATACACAAATACTTAATCATTTTTGAAGTTGGAATCTAAGAAATATTTACTCGTCACTCAGGACCAGTATCTCACTATCAAGCGAATATCTTGGTCTAAATAGGTGTTAAGGAAATTACAAATAAATTAACTCCATTTGAAGTTTTGTGAGTAGCTAAGTATGAAGATATTTTCCTTCACTTCGCTCATTTCCTTTAAATTGATGGCTCCACCAGGAGATCTTTCTAGATTTTTCCATTTGGATTATTAAAAAGATCTAGAATAAAGTAGTAAACGTGTCCAAAATGATTGGTTTTTTACTCTTAAAAACACGATTCATTGCATGTAATTACACCAATTATTAATGCAATTTTTTTTCACTGCTCTAAAGTATTCAGTATGACATTTAAAGTAATGAAACTTAACAAGATAGTTTCTGAAATGGCAAGAAATGTATACTGAAATGCAATATCCACTTTCTGTATACAGGGAGCAGGAATTTTTCTCCGAAAACTACAAACTGGGGCGGAATTTTTCAATTGAGTATTTAACCACGAAGGAGTAAAAGGGGTTAAGAGTATTAGGCAAAGTTAGTACCATTCGTTTCAGTCTTCAGGAATTCGATTAAGTTCAATAAGGTAGTAGAGATTATGGATCCGAAATACTAGAATCGGCGCTTATGTCAATTACAACCAAACAAAAGCAAACATCGCAATGCTAGTTTCGATTTATAGCTACTACATTGCACATTTAGTGCAGCCTTTCATACGCATTAAGAAGACACTTGACACATCACTACATTGATAAAGCCAAATCAACTCGCCTTTTGAGCCTAGCAATCACTTCTGTATAAAGATTTGTCGATTCCCTACTCAACCAATATTTTGTCAATTACCTTGATACGTTACACATAAAAGGGTCGCGATTGTCACTAAGTCTCAAGCATTCTGTTCAAGATGCGAAATAAGTGGCGTTATTCTTGCAAAAAATTGCTCATTAATGCATCTAGATATCATCACGAATAAAATATTTTATGTCATTTTCAGTGAGTTTGTGATAATTCACAGAAAAAAAAAATGGGAAAGTATTGAGAAAAGATTGATTTATCAAACAAAGCAAGGGTTCAGTAACAAATCACATCGTTAATATGATTGAAGAATGAAAAAAATGAATTATAATCAGAAAACCATAATTAATGCGGCAGAAACTTAAGATGAGTCTAACATAAGTGACTCATTCTGAGCAATGAGACGGGTTCAATAGAGGGCTCAAGACTATCAGAACATTACCGAAGATCAAAAATGGAGAAAAATTAAACAAGAGGACGTGCCATTCAACCAAAGGTATTTATTGTAACAAACATGCTACAATGATGTGTTCATGCAATGCATACTTAATGCACATTCAATAAAGTGGCCAATCAAATTCATAGCCTTTGTAACTTGGACGATTATCCATTTTATAACATTTCAGATGCTCTTCAAAGACTGAAAAATTAAATACGGGCAGCATGTTTCAACAGCAAATAGCAAAGCAGTTGAACTAGGACAATGAATGTATAGAAATGACATTTTAATTTGGTTCAAATTACTCATTTCTGCCCAACATTAAACCCAAACTGGACTTGAATGAATAGAGGAAGGAAAATTTACAAGTTGAATACAGTAATATATCAGCTACCAAGTTCTCAAAGAGAACCTCAAACCATAAACTGCTTGAACATAAATTTTAAAAAGTTCAGGAAACAAAAATGCTTTTCAAACAAAAATTTCTACATTTAGAAAAAAAAATTTGTATGAATAGACAAAAAGTAATATCAAATTTTATAGTAAACTTTCACATAAGTACACAAACACCCAGCCTTAATATAAGCGATTTGAGCAATTTATAAACAATTGATTGCATAAGTAAATAAGTAAAGCAAAATTTATCCAAATCATAATTTGCAAACAGAAAATTTAATAACATGTGAAATCACAGTTCCATTGATTATAACAAGATTCAATTTACATAGATTACGTAATTTTCTAAAATTTCTTTTTGTAAGTAATTATGCACAAAGTTTGAACTAAAGATCAAAATTTTAATTTTAAAAAAGTAACCACACTAGGCACAGCAACAAAATTCTAATTATTCTCATTATTTAATAGTATAATGATGTATTCGAGCAGTTCACAAACCTGTTGGATACAGATCAAGAATTTATACACTCCTAGAGCCAAAATCCAATAAATTCGAATTACAATAAGCTTATTGTTTGAATTTTCAAATCATTGAAGCCTTCTGTAAGGTTTGATTGAACAAATTAAGTTAAAATTTACTCGCGAATATAGAATATGTTGAGGACAAACGTACATAAATAAAAATCAACATTCAGTGTAAATTGCAAAATAAATTTTGCAGAATATGCTCAGCAACGACAAAAATTAAGTTACAGTGAATATTATGGACAATCTTTATAAATTTACCTTGAGAGCAAATTCATTGAAATGCTTTTTACTCTAGTAATAGAAATGTATATGAGATGCCATATATATGATGCATCTATTCTTACAAATGTAAAAAAGTCGATAAAATCGAGCAGTATTTCTTGAAAAGGAGGACCTCCAATGGTTGGGGTTATTAAATCGTCAAAGTACCTCAAAATTTCCAAAATTCTGAAGCCAAAAGTAGGGGTGAAAGATAGTCAATGATAATGAAACTCGTCGCTCTAAATTTTCTGAAATGTGGATTGAGACGTACTTCCGATCGCTCACCAGACTAGGAATCGAGGCAGTTCTAAATACCCCGGCTGCTACACGATGTCCTTGATGGTGCAAGTCTGACATTTTAAAAATAGATTTAGCAGCCGAGTCATACTGTTCTTTGGAAACCGGATTATAAAGCGCCAAGAGATTCGAGGACCCACAGTGAAACTTTATCCACATTTTAAGAGGCGTTCAACATGATAAAACCAAAATGCATGCAGACACTAAATATATGTGGACGAAAAGTTTGATATCAAATACGATTCCTAAAAATTTGTTCTCTTGCATAATTCGAATTTTCTATCAATTTAACTGTATTCTTGTCTGCATGAAAACCGATCTTTATGCAATATATTTTACTTTTCTGTAGAAAGAGAAATGCATTTTTTGATGTCTAACCAGCCATGATATAAACGGCTGTTTATAATTGCCTTTGAAGGAAATTCATCGCTTCATGGTCAGAGGGTATGTCATCTACTAAAAGAAAATTCTATAGTTTTGAAATACCATGGATAAATTTAAAACGCCTCCTTGAGGATTAAAGCTCGTAAAATGTTAGATTTTTTTTACTTGTCTGTAGTAAGTTAAATAAAAAGTGGCAAGTTTTTCTTTAAACTAATGTCAAATCACAAGATTGCCATTCATCTTTCGAATTTTTAAGAATTGACACTTTTTAGGCACAAGGCTTCATAAATTTCAAAAAAAAAAAAAAAAAAAAGGCTGGTACGTTTTAAGAATTCCACTTTGAAAGGGAAAGAATCGTTTACTCGTCTCCACAGCATGCATTTTTCTGTCAATGATTTAATCTTTAAATTTTTAAGAAATTTATCTTGAATAATCCAAGGACGGAAGTCGTAAAATATTCTGTGTCCTGCACAATTTTAATAAGTTCACAAATTGACTTGCGCTATAACTTAAGGAATATTTAGTCAAGCAATGCCAACCACTAATTCTGCTATGAAAATGAATATTTAAGACCCTACCAAAAAAACATCCACGAAACTCCTATAAAATATTTAATTTAGCTATCTAACAATTTGGGGCTTCTCAAAAATTTGGAAGCTTCATTTACATCTTATTGTTTAAACAAAAGTTTAATAATTTCACTTGCAAAAGAATTAAATATTCTACCTCAAGAAAAGAATTAAGAACTGGCAGTGAGGAATAAAGAGCAAGTTTAATTAGTTCTTTATTTTTCCATTGATTTGAACTCTAATATTTCCAAAGATGAAAGTATAAGTTAAATCTCTTTATAAAAAGGGTGACCAATAAACTAATACTTGAATTCCCTTCCCATTACCAGCCGGCTGGTGCCTATCCCGCCCTAAACGTTTCTCGAAGAAGGCTAAAAGCAGATAAGCAGATAATCCCTATTTCTGGGATTAATTTGTTCAGACATTATGCCAAATGCAAAGATACTCGGCTACCCCATTTGGGAGAAAACCTCATAACCCAATTTAAGGCAAGAAAGAAAAACGCGAATAACCGTGATAAATTTGGTTAAATGTTAGTAATGTGAAACGTTAACTAAGCGTTTCTAATCAAGTAGAATGGGAAATCATACTAACCAATAAGGGAACAGCTTTATTATACAAGAAACTTAACTTCATACTTTCAAAATTGGAAAAATCAGATCTTAAAACCGTTTAACTTACAGTTAATAGATACTCAAACTCACTATCATTAAGACATTAAATTTGGCATTCACTGGGAGTTTAATTGTATAGGGTTTCAGAAGATTTAAGTTTACCTGTATGATATTTTATTAAACTAACAATGTTTTCTGCCTGTTAACGCGTTTCAAATTTGAAGTCATTAGCTCAAAACATTGACATCCGCAAAATCAATTGTGTAGAATTGAGTGTGGATCTCATTGAAGTGTGCGAAATACTTTTCAAATATTCATTTTCGTAGAATTATTGGTCGGTACTGCTTGAGGAAATATTTAAACATGTTTTCTTTTTACTCATTGTTATATTGGTAATGAATTTGCTTGCATGTTGACGAGTTGTATTCCGTTTATTTCAATAGAAAAACAGAATTGGAGTATATTAAATTTTCTTTAGTAGTTTGCTTGAAATTTGTACAAACTAAGTCAACAGCAATTAAACTGAATAAGATGCACCACCACATTTCCAGATTCAACACTTGCCACTGCAACCAGAAACAGATTCCTACTCAGTAAATGTGAATGTTTTTAAAAAGTATTAGAGGAGCGACCTACAACTATCGTATCCAAGATGGAATCGATTATATCAATTGAAGATAACAGAAAGACATGGTAGTATTCACGCTGAAGTACAAGAAACCACATCCTTTATCAAGCTCAAGCAAGATGCACTTGATATCAACTACAAAATTTCTGCATGTGAAAACAAAGTGCTTAGAAATTGCCACCATTACGGTTCTAGCATCCTTTTACTACTGCACACGATGCTGAAAAATTACAAATTCTTTTAACTTTTAATTGTGTAAGCATAGTATAAAAATTGAGATGAAATTGTTTTTCTAATGGAATAACTTGAGATTTCGACACAAGTTCTCAGAGCTACCTCATTTTAATCGCTTATTAGATTTCAGATTTAGAGGGCATTTAATGCATAAACAGAATTAGAATCATTCAGATTTTAAATCTTGAGTTTAAAAGTTTACTTGCAAATGCATACATAGATAAAATTAAATCGTCTTTGTCATTCGAAATATGAAGTCTTACAAAGGTTTGTGAACTAGCTCCAAAATACTTCAAATTATCAAAGCTTAAATGAAAATATAATACAAGACAAACCAGTTTTCCTTTTAGATGTTTACAAAGCATTGATGTAACATGTTCTATAAGATCGCAGAACTTGGATAAATGCCAAGCTTTCAGGGTGGAGGTCACAGACTTCAGTATAATGTGTCAAAGTTCCTCCAGATTATCAAATGTTCTTGTTAATGGAAGTGGTCAGTGACAGAAACTTCAGCCAAAATAACCTGAAAAAAGAATTTTCCATTAATTCTTGAGACCCATGGATTCAGATCAAAGATAAACTAAAGAAAAAGGATTCCGCTTTTCAATTTATATAAAATCGTAAGTTTACCCTAGGCTTTAGGGCTAGGTTTTAACTAAGATCAGAAGTATACTGCAGGTACAGTTGACTTTCAAATTCATAGAAATTGAAATTAAAAGCATTCCTATCTTATTCTAAAAACGGTATGGCATAATTTTTATACCTCAATTCACACACTGAGTGTGTTTATTCTATAAACTGGAAAATAAAGTAAATATACTTATTACGTGATGAAAAATAGCTCATTCTTCGTATTAAAAAATTAAATGAAGCCAAGGATACAGACCGAAATTTGAAATATGGTAGCAAGTCAATTTGAAAATGTATTCGTAGGCTCGTGGAAGATTCATTTTTCCAAATAGAAAGTACATATTAGATAAATGATCAGTTATCTTGTGAGCATTCAATAATAGACGGTTAATAATTTAAAGACCATTCCGAATTCGGATATTTTTTTTGATTCCGTTAAATTTGGCATCTGGACATTCCATGAAATTTATATCTTTGAAAGACCATAACAGAAATTTAGTTTTGATTTATTGAAAATTTTATAGCAGACTTATATGCGACTACTAATATTATCAAGATAAAAATGTACTAAGTTTGATGTTAGAAAAATTTTTAAACCTAAAAATCGTTATTCTGCCAGTTTCTCTAGGATTCATTGCGATCTTTGAGTCAGTTAATCCCTTTCCCTTTACATAATTTGAAATTGTGATTAGTAGAAACGCTAGAGAAGTTAAAGATTTATGCATTTTAATTACAACTGAAATTTAATCGTATAAATGTAAAAAATAAAATGCCACTTGTGTTTTTACATAGAACAGGAATGGGTTATTTGACTTTACCTTATATCCGTAAGCAAAATGATGCAACTTGTAATCTGCAATTTACCGGCTGTGCTGCAAAGTCATACTTGTGGCAACAAAGTTATGTCTAGCTTCTCATTTTTCCCTCAAGGTAAACAGATTCATGCACTGAACAATTTTTCTGCATGGTAAAGGTCTTGCATAACTTAGTCGTTTCCAACATTATCAAGGATGTATAACTATCTGCTAATACAAACATTTTAAATTAAAATTTAAAAAAGTAAACTTTCCAGAAACATAGCATTAAGATAATAGTTTCCATGTGTCACTATACATTACTAGTCAGTCTCTCAACATGAAATTAGCATTTGAACAATAGTTCCAATACAACATTGAATATATTAAAAGAGTTTCATGATCGAATTTGTATTCTATGCTCACTCTATAGCTTAATGGGAGAATTCTAACCAAAGTATTGAAATGACATTGCCTCTTAACTTCACCTGAATTTTAAATGCTTTTAATTCGCATATCCAGTGTTTTGTAATGATAGAATATTCGATCTCATATTCCCCTTTACTAGAGCAGAGAAATGTTTACTTATTCTGGATGACAAAATATTTTAAATGTAAAAATCTTTATTAACATTGGCTAAAAATCGGCAATTTCAGCAATTTTATCTTCTAGATGTTAATATTTTAGATTAAACAATTTTATATTTAATATGAAAAGTCAAAAATTTTAAAATAGGGATGCTTAAACACTATTAGGGCAGTAAAAGAATTCTCAAAACAAAAGAAATTAAAGCAAAAGGAATTTTGCAAATTGAAAATTAAAATATACTATATATAATTAAGATTCAAATTTACTTACACCATTTCTATCAGAAACTCGTTTTTAGGATTGGTATTATATTTGATAAAAATTAAATGATTAAGAAATAAATTTATTCTTAGAAAATGAAATGAACTAGAATATTTACTATTCTAATAGAATATTAAATTTATACATTATAAATAAGAATTTTTAAATTGAAAGTTTATTCGTAAATCAATAACTAAGAATATGATGCCTTTAGAATGAAACCAAACTAAAAAACCAGTTGACTTGACGTAGCGGTTAGTTTACGGCGTTGCAGTACTCGTATTAGATTCCTGGATAAGGTCTAAGCGTTTTACGGTTTTAAGTAACAAAAACTAATTTTAAAGTATTAATGCATTAAAAAGTTTTATTGAGAAATCTGAAGTAAAAATACTAAAGGGCTTACCAAAACTTAGCTATAAAACCACAATGAAAATAGTAAAAAGGTTCAAACATTCATTATATGAAATTAAAACACTATGAATTATTCCAATTTAACTGATTTGCTTCTCACGCTTTTCGATTTTTATTTGACACTCAGGTTCGATAGAAAGGAACTTCCATTTTAATACATTAATGCACTAAATTTCTGAAAAGAGTTCTTACCTTACTAAAGTTACTATATAAACGATAGATGAAAGATGTATTTCAAAGTTAAGATTCAGGAGCCACTATCTTAAACGGAAGAATTAAGAAGTCACTCAAAATTGAATGCATAGAAGGGCAAGATTAGCGGCATAAAATCCCAATGATGTCAAAGAACCCTTCAAAGAATAAACAAATGTATTCTTGATACCCGGAATAGAGTGTGAGTTCAAGTAGCGATAATGCAAGTGAAGATGCAGTTTACAACAAAAAATATATAAATTAAAACCTAAAATTCAGCTAACGAAATAACTGAAAAGTAAACAGCATTATTTTGGAGAATTTAAATTATACATTAATGAAGTTAACTGATCTAAAAGAATTCTAACAAAAATAGTGAATATACCAAAATATTTTTACTGCCTCAACTCTTTACAGAGCAATCTTGTATAGAAAATTCCTTGTTAATTTTTAAAAACGAAGGGAAGCACACTATTACTGTACCCTATTTTAGTAAATTCCCATGCAGATATTTTTTGCGATTAAAAATGTTTTGGAATGTTGTTTCCGTTTTTTCTCCCCACAGCACTTTGTATACACAATTTTCGAAATCCAAATCTTATGCGTTATTGAATTAGGAATGAACAGTTTTACTTTATACTTTGATACTTATTTCTTTCATTTTTATCCTTTAATCTGCCCAAATTAAATTGAATCTAAATTTGTAGTTCAACAGTTGATTACTGAAGACAACTATCCGAGCAGTACATGTGAAGGAGCAAATATTTACAAGGCCTTACTTCAGCAATAAATTTAACTTGACACCAAATAAATCTCAAGAATTTGCCTACAATTGACTTGCATATTTGAATGCAAATGTACTTTCCCTCGACCTGTAAAAAAGTGGAATCTGTGTGGAGGGAATGCCCATTCGTTGAATTTGAAGTTACAGAAGTCATTCAGAATAAAGTTTACAGAAAACGTTTGTGATTTTGAAGTTTCAGTAAAGAACTTCAAAAGAATTCAGTTGAGACTAAAATTCAAGTAATTTAAGTGGAAGGACCAATAGCAATAATAGCAACAACCTTGCAAGCACGTTTCTCTTTATTGGAAGTGAAAGCTATTATACAAGTGATAAGTAAACTAATATGTTTAGTTGGACAGCTGAATTTATTTGCCAACTTACGAGACCATTTTATAAACTCGCATAAGAACTTAGTCATAAATTTCCCTTATTTAATGTTTCATGAATTTAAATTAAGGTGTTAATGGGTAATCATATGCGAGATTTGCGATATTGGGCCTTTTTAATCAAATACTTAGTGCTGACTACTTCACTCTTTCTAATAAATTAGTCTCATTTATCCTAGAAAAGTCATTTCATTAATCTGTATCAAACGTCCAACATCAAGAAACATCAATTTTAAAATAAAGCTATATAATACAGTATCGTATAGTGTACCAATAATTCCATTATACCCAAATATATGATGTCTGATGCATTAAAAAAATTCCTATTATGAACTCCAATAATAGGAGACTACCGCTGTTAAATAGTTTAAAGCAAGGAACGAAAGTTTGAGAACTTTTCCAAATTCTTTCTATTTCAAGCAATATTGAAAATATTTTACTGTATTTAAAATTTTAAATAAAAGGACCTCAGAAAACATTTGATCAGCTTTAGTTGAATTTGAAGGAAGCATTGAGCTTTTAGATGAGCAAAAATGAACCAATTTTTTTTAATTAAGTTTACAAATCAAAGTCTTCATGATCATTTAAATTTTAAGTTTTAAATTAAAATGCGTGATTTAATTGTATTCAGTAAAAAGAATACTTTATGGATCTACAAAAAACACTTGATTTTTCTTAAAGTGATATTCTAATTACATTTAGATGTCTTTAAAACATTCCATGGGCTGTAATGGGAAAATTAAATGTAAATTTATAAAGATTTCGGTTAAACATTAAAAGAAAATATTCATGCTTTTTTTCGCGTCTGTTTCGATAATCAGTTTTAGTTTAGAAAAATTAATTCTTAGAAAAATTCAGATCAATGTATATTTCTTAAAATTAACATTTAATTGGATTTACAAAATTACAATTTAGTTCCAAAAAAAATTATATTGAGTACTAAGGAAACAATAGAAACGATTTATTCACTTGGAACACTTTGAAAGTTTTACAAAAATGCACATCTTTTCATTTTTAAAAATTTATTTCACTTAAGAAATTTTTTCTAAGATATTTGACGTATTTATATTTTAATACACATGTATAAAAGTTTCATTACCATAAGCGAATAATTTGAAGTTCCAATAGTTTACCGTCTCCTTAAATTAAAAAAAAATTACTTAAAAATTGCCTATTACTTCAAATACGAATATTTGATACAGATTTTATTTATAGGCTTAAATATCATGCAAAAAACTGCATGAATTTAATAAGGCATCCAATTTAAAAGTTAACATTTTTATCGTTATATATAGAAATAAATTCAGCACTACATCGTTTTACATCTCGTTTATAAAAACACTAATCCATTGAATACTTATTGCACGTATAGCTTTATAATAAGTACAATGTTAAATGAAATACATTTAAGATTAATAAGACTAGATAATAAAGTCAGGCACTGGTATAATTGTATCATAATCGGAAATTTATAACTGCATAAAACTTCAGATATAACACATTAGTAAGAGTATTAAATAGATTAAAAATTCCACTTTTACAAACAGAAAAAACCCCATAGAAATAAAGTTATGAATTTTCTGAAAAACAATTCATTAGCCAAAAAAATACAGGAAGATAAACTTGCCACAATATCATTTGAACAGCGCATGCTGAAGTAGAAATGCTTGAAACAGGCGATGTTTAAGACTCACTGTGGAAACTATTTGGTCTCCTTATTAACAAGATAATATATTAAACCAAGGTATGCAATTCCAGTCAAAAACATTCGATTTTCACGGCTTCACTACGTTTCTTGTTCGTATACCTTTAAACGCAATTAATGGCTTAATGCATCATACGTATTCATGTGCAAAATAAACCAAATGGAGAGAAGGTTAAAAATCCTCCTTTTATATTAAATTAATTATCATATGGTTTGACACGTTTCTTTTTTAACTTCTCCCAAACGGCACTTATCAAGAGGCAAGACAGTGAATTTTGTCAAAGATAAGTTTGACCTAAATGGTGTCATACACAGGAATTAAAGTTTATGGAAACGTCTTGAAGCCTTCCTTTAAAATTTTAAAACAGGGATTTTTATTTATTTTTGTTTATAATTATTTAACAAGATCACTGCGTTGATTGATAGTAATTTCAACTTAAGATCGGGTTCGAAAGTCGATTTTACCAAAGATCTGTCCTGGCTTTGGCCAAAGGAATGTTAAATCCACTGTCTTGGATAAAACATACACATGCTGATATCCCATCAAAATTTGCAGAATCTGGTCTTTGCTCTAGTATTGGTCTTATCATAAGATAAATATCAAACCAGGTTAAAATTTACAAAATCCGTCTCAAGAAAATACTCTTGTGATTTCAAAACATCAAATCCGCTTAGTAGGAATCAATTTGGCTCTTTCTTGATATGTTTGATTCCTTAAGAGCATATTTAAAAGTTTCTTATATTTTCTGATCATAGCCATTTCGATATATTCATTGGCAATTCTTCTTTTTTCTGATAATTTCTGATGATTTTTCTTATCGAACTCATTTGAATCCAAATAAATAAAAGAAGCAATCGAAACTACAATAAGAATTTTTTGCGAAATTAAACCTGATATTTTAACTATTTTATAGGCTTTATGCAGTTGTCAAGTTAACATTCTTCTTCGAAACTACACAAACACATCTGGGAACAATTGTTATAATTTTGCCCTAATCAGAGGATCCTTAGCTTTTACACAATCTCATGCTAAGATTTAGTGCTTATAAGATAGTGCTCACAAGCATTAAGTTAAAACCCACCAAACCCCCATAGATCTTTAGTGGAATTCTATATCGAATTTACTATTGCTAAGCTCTGTAAGCAGGGACTTAATCTTTATACCACCTGAATTGTGCAGTATTGAATGACAAAAGCAAAATTATTTAAAAATGTATAAACTAAAGGAAGGGATAAATAACAAAGAAGATCTAAACTATTGAAAGGAATAAATGAATTACTAAGGAATTCGTTCGCTTTCAGATATTTTAGTTTTTTCATATTCGAAGTATTCATACAGAAAATTGGATTTTTAGCAATCGGATTTGATCATGTTCAGGAAATTCTGCCTCTAGATTTTGGTGAATCTCAAAGTTTAGAACTTCCTGATTCCGAAAAACTCATTTTTTTAGTTATATCTGTCTGTGAATACCATAACGTTGAGAAGTTGAAATTTTATTCCTTGTCTGAATATTAAATTTGTAGATTTCGATAAAATTTTGAATGAAAACCGTATCTGCTTACCAACACAGAGTGTATATTTGTTAGTGCAAATAAAAGTAAATGCTGCTATTACAAATCGTAATGATATAGATAGATTGAATTTGGCCTACAAGTGTGGATAGCAACGAAAAATCATTTTCTCAAAATGAGCGTCAATAACCATTATTTTTAATCTCTGCAATTTATATATTGAAACCATGAACCCAAATTTTATTTATCTAGCTTTTTAATTTTGAGGTTATTTTTTTCACTTGTCTTCAGATAGATAGATATCCAATGAATGGATTTTTTTCCAAAGTTTAAAAGAAATATACATATTTGATGTTACGGTCATATACTAAGTTTCATCCATCTAGCTAAAATAGTTTTTGAGCTATTGTGTTCACAAACAGACGTAATTCTAAAAGTATATTTTTCATACTCATATTGATCCGTAACAGGAAGATTCGACAAATTCAGAGTTTGAATTACTTGACAATTACAATTTTTTCTCTTTGTATACTTCGTATCCAAAAAAATAAATAAAATTACGTTGATTTGAGTTAAAGTTGAAGTATCACAATTATTTAATAAATTCTGGCGAAACATGTTTTTTTGAATATTTCTTGTTTTGACGTTCTTAATTTTAAATAAGCGGG
This sequence comes from Argiope trifasciata, assembly GCA_026543055.1. NCBI lineage: Eukaryota > Metazoa > Arthropoda > Arachnida > Araneae > Araneidae > Argiope > Argiope trifasciata. The sequence goes on along the minus strand of JAPMOQ010026707.1, from coordinate 1,474,686 downwards.
ATGGTTCTTCCCAAACTTTCTGGCATATTTTCTCATAAATTTATTTTCACCCTCCTCGCGAATCAAACTGTATACCTATGGTGAGGATTACCCCCTTCGTGAAACAAATTGGAGACCGATGGTAAAGATTGTGAATCCTTGTGAAACAAACTATGAACCTATGGTAAGGATTACCCTCTTCACAAACTAAACTGTGGACCTATGATAAGGTCGTGCATGACTTGCAGAGAGCATTAATGAACAATAGTTGCGAAATATTAATTTTTGGGATTAATCTAGAATATTTACTGAATCTATAAAGTGATCTTTGGCATCTTGGTTTTTTTTTTGGGGGGGGGGAGATTATTTCTTGATATGCGATTAATAGTACACAAATATTCAATAATCGTATTTTTCATGCTCAGGTTGATCGGTAACATGAAGATTCGTCAAAATCCAGAGTTTGAATTACTTGACTATTACAATGCTTTCTCTTTGCATACTTCGCGTCCTAGAAAGTAAATAAAATTGCGTTGATTTGAGTTAATATTCAAGTGTCACATTTATTTAATAAATTTTGGAGAAATATGTTTTATCGAATATTTATTGTTTTGACGTACCTAGTTAAAATCAGTGGGATGGTTCTTCCGAATCTTTCTGGCATATTCTCTCATAAATGTATGTTTACCCACCTTGCGAATTAAACTGTGGATCTATGGAGATTATTTCTTGATATGCGATTAATAGTACACAGATATTCGATGCTCGAATGAGTATTTTGAACAGATTGAACAAAAATTTCACACATAACTGCAATTGCAATCATTAAATTACATACCAAATATCATTTATTTAAATCATTGCTTTTTTAAGTCATGCGGAGGAACAGACTAACAGATGGCAAACAATGTACACCTATCCCCCGATTTGCACGGCACTCGGTTTACACGATTTCACTTTTACACGGTTTTTAAATTTGCACCGACCTGGAATTCATCTAGCATCTAATTCATCTAGCATCAAACTTGAATCGCATCAACCACTATCGAGTGATGAAAGTGATATCATACCAATCAGGAATAAAAGATTGAGAGTCTACGAAAGTGATAACAGTAACTAAATTTCTGATTAAATTTTTTAATTTATATTTCTCGTTTCTATATGTAAAATGAATTACATAAATATACCTTATATTTTTGTTATTTTATAAATAGACAGTTATTTTTACGTTTTTAAGATACATTTAGTTTTATTTTACGTTGAAATAAATGACTGAATTATGCACATTTTAGTTTGTTTTCGATTTACACGGTTTTACGTATAAGAATCAACGATTTCGATTTACACGGTTTTCTAAGGAACCTATCTTCAGTGTAAATCGGGGGATAGGTGTATTAGATTTGGTTAAAAACTCGGATAGTCAGACTTCATCTGAATGAATTTCGTTTCAAATGTAATAGAAATAAGCATGGTTTTAAATTTACAGTTCAAATTTTTTAAGGATTAAAATTTTCTTTGCATACTTCATATACGAGAAAGTAAAGTATCTTTCTTAACTTATTGCATACGATAAAATTCTGAAATACAGGACTTTCATAGACAGTAAATTTTTAATTTAAAAATATCAAACATCTATATAAAACTATTTTTATTTTTTTAGAAAATAAAAATAGTTTTATATAGATGACGAGAAAAATAATCAATTTCGATAATTTATTTATTGATTCTCTGATTTTAAAGGAGAAATCCTAAACTATCAAGAAAATAAAATTCATTCATTTACCAATTTTTGACATGCATCTAGCGACTTTTAAGCAATAAAATCCATTAAATTAAAAAATGTAGCATTTGCTTGTAAATTATAACCATATATTCCTCATTTATGACTTTAGGCGATAATTAATTAAAATGAGGTCTCTAAAATGTGGAAGAGATGGATATGTCTTTATTTGGACACTGCAGTCAATTCAAAACATCATTACGTGCTCTTTCTTTCTTTATTTATTTATTACTATTTCAAAGTTCTAAATCGTCAAGGCTACTTTATTTGAATGAATACAGCGGGTGATCACAAAATAAATGAAAATCACTTAATGATTCTTCATGTTAATAATGAAAAGCTTTCAATCGTGAATTTTTAACCAATACTTTTGACGGATTCATCGTAACTAGTGCAAAGTAAAAAAGAACAGTACAGTTAAACATGGTTTGAAAGAAAGAAAGCTCAGCATCAAGTATAATTAATTCTAAAGCAAACGAAATAATAAAGAGCAAATAACAAGCGAGAGACATATTAAAAACTTTTGTCGCCTAAAAAGTTTATTTATAAAATAAAAACAGAAGTCTTTCTCGACGAAACGTATTAGCATTGCTCTTTCAGACGCACTAAAAAAAATGGTAAATTGTTTTGCAGCGCCATCTATTGACACCTGAAGACAATACATTTGCATGGTTTATCTTTGCTTGGATGATTCTACGAGGGCTCAAAAGTAGTCATTAATGACGAAATGTCGTTGCTTATCATGAAAGTGTTACAATGCAATCTATAAGTAAATTAACCGCTTTAAAGCTGTAATAAAAACTCTGAATTATTTCAACATAAAGTTAAAAGACAGGACATTATTTAGAATTCATTTACTATTGCTCGTATTATGCGTTCTAAATAGCTATTAATCCGAGCTTGATACTTCAAAACTGAATTTTCAACCTAAATATGCTACTATTTGATGAAATATTTATAAAAGGATGAATTTATAACTATTAAACTCGTCCAATAATAATAAGAAGAATTAAATTGATAAAGTATAAGCTGTTGATCGTAAAAACGGTGGTCATTTCGAATTATGAAATCAATGAAACATTTGTCTTAAGGGTTTTGAATAAAAGGCTTCATTAGCTCAAGCTTGATTTTACAAAACTCTAAAAGACTAAAGATCTAAGATTTGATACACTTCTTAAGAAAATAACAAAGGCATGCAATACTTTTACTGAATACAGTAAGCTACAATCATGCATATCAATTATGGATCCTAAATTAAATTTTTGAATCCATTACATACATTTCAGTAAGAAAAAGGACATAGCAATATAACACAACGAAGAAAATGTGCAGCGAAATGTTAGTTCGCATATCTAATTGAAGTTTTCTTTAAACCATGGTGCAAAGTGACTTCATTCCGTTGAAGAATTAGAATACAAAATTAGCAATCTATTCGAAATTATTTTAATAATTATATTTCACTTGAAAATAATTTTAAATCAACAAATACCTATGAAATAAAGTTCGTATATTAGAATTTGATGAAAATTTGTCATAAAGCACCCAAACAATGATAAATTCCATTTAAATTATCTGAAATGCGTTGTATATACTCTAAATCTTTGGCGAATGTAGGGAGTAACACCATTAATTTTTTGCAACACTGCTTTCCCAACTTATATTTTTCTTTTATGAAAGAAAATATACTAGGCACTGCTCAAAATAAGAAAGTATTTATAATTTAAACAAATATAAATAATGTTGTAATTTAAACAGTAAAATGAAAAAAATTTATAGAATTTTTTTTAATTACTATTCAATATGTAAATGCATTTAACAAATATTTTAAAAAGTCGGTGACTTATGTTTTCCTCAATGATTAAAGAAGCTTTTAAAAAATTTCGTTATAAGAAGCACAAAGTTTTTAATATCTTTTAAACGGAGTCCTTTTCTTTCTCTCTTCAAATTAAGGTATCTGACCATTTTCGAAGCAAAAATTTCAAAAAATTGGATTTTTTGAAGAAACTATTTATGGATTCTAGATGTATTGTCGGTTATAAACATTTTAAATTCAAAAATAAATATTTGAAAAATATGACATATTTTCAGAAATGGGAAAATTTGTAGTAAATTTTAATTAAATTTAACCAAAATGATTAACACTCTACACAAAATGGAAATGCAGCAATCCTACTTCTCTTTGTATCCAAGTTATAGAATACAATGATGAATGAAAGGAACCAAAATCTGAGAAACATTTTGAGATGTAAAGAAGTGACAGGTAAAAATATACGTATAGATAAAATGCTTACATCAATTCACAGCTTAATTTTTCTAAAAACACCCATCAATGAAAAAGTATTTCACCAACAATAAAAATTTTGGTTCATTTAATTACCCATATTATTTAAAACACACTCTGAAATGTTAATGTAAATACCTCTATTATTTTTTGAGATAGTACGTAAACAGGGGAAATTTTTAATGAAAATTAAAGTTTTGAGAAAATGAAAGTAAAGGAGAAATTTTGATTGAAAAATATGTGACCCTGGATGATAGGTCAAGCCTTCCTTTTTTTAGAAAAAATAAACTGTTTTTGGAAGAGAATAGTTTCAACTATAAGAAATAATAAGAATTTTTTAAAAATCAATCACCAATGTGGTAGATAACCAGTGTTTTAAATGTAGTTGGATACCTTAATTTCTATTTCAAAATCAATTACTGTGACTTTTTCAACATTTAATTTAATTTCTGTAAAGTTAAAGACTCTTTATTATCCTTTCCATTTTTGCAGTCATTACGGCTTTCGTTACCAGATCATCCAATTTTTTATTCCCCATATCAGCAATTAAATTAGGTATAACGAAACAAACAAATCCATCATCATTTCAACCACTAAACCACATGTACTATCCAGCCGATTTTCATCATTTTAGCCATTAAACCACATGTACTATCCAGCCATTTTTCATCATTTCAGCCATTAAACCACATGTACTAACCAACCAAGATATTCGTCATTTAGAATTCCGCATTCTCGTCTTTTTCTGTTCATCAAATTCCTTCATCTCCATTTCCGAAATATATATCATTTCTCTGATTGCATTTCCAAAATGGCAGTAGGACCAACATTGCCTTAATATGAAATTTTAGTGTAGGAAAAATTAATTGGAAACAATTAATAATGTTAATTAGTTAATTACTCGGGTGGTTACTGGCTCAAGATCTAAGTTTGGCTATATTGTGCTAAAAAATAAGATAAATAAATAATATATGTTTATATAGTGTTCGACAAATACACATTCCTAAAGTTTTATTATATTTTATTTATTTTGTAAAATGTCGGATTTGTGATAAGTAGTAAAGTTAAACTAAGAACAAAGAAATTTCTATTTCGGAATTCAGTAAATAACAATGGGATTAAGAAAGAACTTGGGACAAAATTTCCAGAAATTTAAAAGGATTTAGTGGCATTATGGAACACTTAAACTTCAGTTGTCGAAATCCAAATCAAATAGTATTTTAAGTTGATAAAATATAAGAATAAGAAAAGATTCCTTAAAAGGTTTGAATCTTAAAAAAAACTTCAATATTTTACTTCTTCCTCTGTGAGTTATCTACTTTCATTGGATTGTTTTTAGTCGTGCCTAATACTCGGAACTAACAATATAAAAAGCAATGTCTCGTTTGCAGTTGGATACATAACAGAGGAAGGTCATATCAGATAGCGAAAAGCTATTTATTTCTAAAAGCTGGATTTGATAAGCGTGAGATATAATAAAAAACCAAAAAAACTTTATTTCCATTAATCACTTATTGACCAAAAAAACTATATCTGATGCTCAAATTCTCTTATTTCTCAACAAAAAGTATTGCAATTGTTCAAGAACTATTAAGCGATCTTATATATATGGAGTTGGTAGTTTTATTCACTCATATATATATATATATATATATAATCATAAAATTATTAAAAAAATCAAAAAAAATTTCTTGATCAACAAAATTAAAACGAAACCAAATAGGTCGAAATCGAAATTAAAACTCAATTTAGAATTACACGCTAAAAGTTCACAAAATGAAAGGTAAATGAATAAGAACCAATTAATGAAACAAATCCACAATACTATATTCAAAGAATTATTTAAACGAAACAGAAACAGAAGTAACTACGGAAACGAAACCAAAACTGGAATCGAAACTAAAAATCATTACTGATTAAACAAGTTTTAAGAATTAAAATGTTTATAAATCAATCATTGTATTTAGAGAGCGCAAATGCAGCTACAACTAAAATACAAATGAATATAAATTAATTAACAAAATAAGACAACCGAATCAAAATAATCAATAGAAAAAATAGTCAATAGAAAAGGAATCCGGCCTGAAAACTTCGTCAGGAGCCACTTTCAAGCAAGGATTCCTAAAAAGAGATTTTTTCTGTGAGGCATCGATGGAGAATGGTCAAAAGAATTGACACCTCGTGGCCCGAAAATCCCCCGAAAATGAAGGCAAAAGAGACATACCAATTTTAACAGCAAAAGACAAAAACAAAGTAAAACATTAAAAACATCAACAAATGAAACAAATATATATATAAAAAGTAAAACTACATAAGAAAAATCACAATTAATGACAAAATTAAGAAAACAATAAGTTCACAGACCTGTCCAGCCGTTCTTCCTTTCCGATAATAATACTACAGTGTAACCAAACATAAATGGGATTTATTAGCGCCATCTATTTCACTAATATTTCATTATTTCTTTTTTTATTAAAATATTGATATTACAGTAGTTTTGGGGAAAATCATTATTGTTTAAATTTTTAATAAAACTATTTGTTGCTTTTATAAAAGAAATTTTGTTATTACAAATTATTTTAATTTTATTAAATTGTGAGAAAATTAAATTTTTGAAAATTTTCGAGTTTAGATTAGAGTGATAATTACAGAGTTTAATTATATTAAATTTGAATTCGTCTTTTTTATCATAAATACCTACTATTATTTTTTCATTAGCAATTTCGATCCTTAAATCCAGATAAGTAGCTTCAAGATTATCATTATTTGTTTCTTTTAAAGTTAATTCTTT